>JAVKPL010013476.1:0-73933 GCA_032173675.1 Gastrolobium villosum | reverse complement strand
CCCTCCCTGCAAATTCCATCAGCTCATTCGATGAATTCGGTCAGCGCTTAATTCTTAATTTTGCCACGAGAAAAAACATCCCAAATCCGAGTTCGCACTCGGTAAAATACGGCAAAATCCTGGAGAAACCCTCCAAAAATACCTTAATCGATTCAAAGACGCCGCGCTACAAGTACCTAACTTACCAGAGAACGTTCACGTTCACCTCATTGTTGCCGGTTTGGACGGATCATCTAGACTGGCCAAATCGGTATACAAAGACCCTGTCAAGACACTAGAAGAATTCAGAACTCGATCTAAGAAATACTTAGAACTCGAGCAAATGGAGATAGCCAATGCCCAACCAGAAGAGGCAAAGGGCATACTTCTGAAAGACAAAAACCCATTGCCACAGCACCGGGATCGTAACGACTTCCGGAAAAAAGAAAACAGACCGCGAATCCCGGATTCCAGAGATCGGATGGGGAAATATGACAAATATACACCGCTGAACGCCCCGAGATCGCAAATATGGAGAGAGGTGGCCATGACGGACATGCGAAAGGTGGAAAGACCTCGGCCTATATTTAACAGAGGCGGACTGGACAAGTCAAAGTATTGCGCATTTCATGATGGACCCGGTCACACTACAGATCAATGCTGGGATCTCAGAGATGCAGTTGAAAAATTTGTAAGAGATGGCCGACTAAGGCAGTATGTGATCCAAACACAAGGAGGCAAGAATAACAAAAGAAAGTTTGACAACAGTCAGAGAAACAGGAATCCACAAGAAAATAAGACCCCAGAAAACATCACTTCCGGGAAAGGTCCCAGCCAGGATGAATTCCCAGAAGTAGCCTTTGAATGCAACGTAATAAGCGGAGCCCTTGGAGGTGGTGGTGACACAATGAACGCAAGACGAAAATACCTAAGGGAAATCTTCTCCGTCAGAGACCATCCCACTTTCAAGCAGACACAACGGGATCAGGATCCTCCTTTGCTATATTTTACAAAGGAGGACATGCGAGGAATAATGCCTGGACATGTCGATGGACTCGTCATCGCAGGAACTATAGTCAACTGCCGGGTTAAAAAAATCTTCATTGATGCCGGAAGCAGTGCTGATATCATATTATGGGACGCATTCAAAAAGATGCATCTCGACGAAGAAGATCTGCACCCTTGCAGAACAGAACTAATTGCCTTCAATGGGCAACACACCACTCCCAAAGGATACGTAGATCTAAGATTAACATTGGGAACAAAAAACGCGTTTAAATCAGAACGCGTACGGTTCATAGTAGCCGACTTCCCCTCTGAATATAATGTGATTTTAGGTCGACCCACAATACATCAATGGGACATGATGGTATCCACCAAGCACCAAAAGATCAAAATGTTGAGTAGTACCAATGAAGTCATCACAGTCTGCGGTGATCAGAAAGAATCTCGAGGCTGTTACTTCGACACAGTAAAGGAGATAAACCCCCCTCGAGCCCATCCAGGAAATAAATACATCCCCGACACCGGAGGGATGAAGGAAGGCAAGAGGAAAGCGGTAAATGTTGTTGAACTAGACATGAGGGAAGACACAGTCCCACGCCCAGAACCCGATGGGGAATTGGAAGACTTAACCCTGGGAGACGAACCCGGTCAATGCACTCGGATAGGCAAGTCCACTGATCCTTCCCTCAAAGCTGAAATTGCTGAGTTTCTCAGGAACAACAAAGATGTCTTTGCATGGACGTCATCAGAAATTCTGGGTATCGACCCGGAATTCTGCTGCCATAAACTATCAGTCTACCCAGGATCAGTGCCGATATCCCAGAGAAAAAGGAAGTTAGGACCAGAGCGACAACAAGTTTTGGCAGATCATGTCAAGGAACTGCTGGAGGCAGGTTTCATTCGCGAAATACAATACACCACATGGCTGGCCAATGTCGTGATGGTCAAAAAGCCAAATGGCAAATGGAGGGTCTGCACCGACTATACAGACCTAAACAAAGTCTGTCCCAAGGACTCATACCCAATGCCCAATATAGACCAGCTGGTGGACAACTCGGCTGGTTTTCAACTCTTATCCTTCATGGACGCATATTCGGGATACAACCAGATCCCAATGTATCCCGAGGACCAGGAGAAAACTGCCTTCATTGCGGAAAAGGCGAACTATTGCTATAACGTCATGCCATTTGGCCTAAAAAATTCAGGAGCCACGTACCAAAGAATGATGAACAAGATTTTTGAAGATCAGTTGGGAAAGAATGTTGAGTTCTACATTGATGATATGATTGTCAAATCTTTTTGTGCGGCAATGCACATTAAGGATTTGGAATAAACTTTCAACAAACTCAGGACATACAGCATACGCCTCAACCCGGCCAAATGCGCATTTGGCGTTCCGGCAGGCAAATTCTTGGGGTTCATGTTAACTCACCGGGGAATCGAAGCAAACCCCGAAAAGTGTAGAGCAATTCTGGATATGAGGGAGCCCCAAAATAAAAAAGAAGTACAACAACTGACGGGCAGAATCGCGGCATTGACACGTTTTCTACCCAAATCGGCGGAAAAGGCCCTCCCGTTCTTCAAACTACTAAAAAAGGAAGCAACAGCGGATTGGAACCCGGAATGCCAACAGGCATTCGCTAAATTGAAACAGTGCTTGTCAACCCCGCCAATATTGACCAAGCCCGAGTTAGGAGACATTTTGACCTTATACTTAGCCGTGGGTGAGGAAGCCGTAAGTGCAGTCCTAATCAAGGAGACAGAAGAAGACCAGAAGCCAATCTACTTCATTAGCAGGGCGCTACAAGGAGCCGAATTACGATATCAAAAGTTGGAAAAAGTAGCATATGCATTGCTGATTACAGCAAGGAGATTACGGCCCTACTTCCAGGGACACCAGATCCGAGTCCGTACCAACCAGCCGGTCAAACAAGTGTTGCATAAACCAGACTTGGCAGGAAGGATGGCAAGTTGGGCAATTGAGCTAAGTGAATTCGACATTAGTTATGAAAGTCGGAAGGCTATTAAGTCACAAGCTTTGGCCGACTTCATAATGGAAATGACGTCATCACACCAGGAACAAGACCAAACCGGCAGAACTTGGAAAGTCTTTTGTAACAGCCCGTGTTAACCCGGTCTGTTAACACACTATCGTATTAAGCCACGCTTAATAAAAATGCGGAATAACTTTTTCTTTAATTCAATTATGACGTCATTAACTTAACCAACTTGATTACTTAATCATTTTCATAAAAATACTGCCTGTATGTAAATTGCAAGACAACTAACTGAATACCTCGTACATAAATATAATGTGTGTATCTAGAACCGCAGGACTACACATGCAGCCTGGGTCAAAATCCTGATACGTTAATTACAACATTAAAAATAAAAGGACGATAACACAATCATGTGGCATGGACAAACCCCATGCTCACCAAATAAGGCAACAGTGCCCAACAAATAGTCTCAACATAATCAACATAATAAAAGCAGGAAAACATAAACAACAGTAGAAATGGCATAACAGCAGTCAGCATATCATCAATCAGCTCAACTCTGGCCTCCTGCCACCTGAGCCCTCAACATTACCTGATCCTGAAATAAGCGTCCCCAAACGTGGGGTGAGATCTCTAACAAGAAATCTCAGTAAGACAAGGGGTCCTCAAGGAGTCTCCACCCCAAGCTCACTTACATGTGTAATATAAGTTCTAAAACAGTATTACAGTATAAGTTCCAAAATCATGCGATGCAGCAATTAATCATGTCATGTGTGCTTTCAAATCTACTGGCCAGAGAAATGTAGGAATACGTCTATGCCTACATGAGTACATGGATACTACCTGCACCTCACCCACATGCTTCTCCATCTTGTATGTACTACATACTCAGGATTGCCGTCTAGGTGGACACCACATGCATATCATAATAGCTCATTACATATAAACAGCTCAACAGCATTTCAAAATAATCAAAGCATGTAACACAGCATGCATAAACCCATCCCCATGGGACATGGTGGAACATCAAAATGGCTAAACCGAGGACACGAAAGCTTACCTTGCAAGCTAGCTACCCAAGCCAAGAGTCCAACCACTCACAAGTCCACAAACAGCAGTATCACAATCTGATATGGACCAATAATACATCAATAATCATGTATCACAAGCATACAACTTAAAGATTACGCCTTTCCTTTACGTTTTACGTCTTAAGGCTTCCAACAAAGCCATAAGCCCTTAATCATGTGATTCTGACTTAGTTCATTAATTACAGAAGCCTAACTTCCTTAATCTAGGGTCCACAAACCCCCCAATTGCTTACTGTATGCACAGTAAAGCTACTGCTCTTCGAAATCCCAGAATATCCGGATATCTCATTGGAAATATCAGGATATCCCGTATCAGGATATCTCATTGGAAATATCAGGATATCCCATATCAGGATATCGCACTCGAAATATCAGGATATCCCATATCAGGATATCTCACTCGAAATATCAGGATATCCAATATCCGGATATCTCCCTCAGAATATCAGGATATCCCATATCCGGATATCTCACTCGAGATATCAGGATATCCCATATCCGGATATCTCACTCGAGATATCAGGATATCCCATATCCGGATATCTCCCTCAGAATATCAGGATATCCCATATCCGGATATCTCACTCGAGATATCAGGATATCCCATATCCGGATATCTCACTCGAGATATCAGGATATCCCATATCCGGATATCTCACTCGAGATATCAGGATATCCAATATCCGGATATCTCACTCGAGATATCAGGATATCCAATATCCGGATATCTCACTCGAAATATCCGGATATTTCGCGACAGAATGCAGTTTCTGCATTTCGCGAAGATATCCTTCCAAGGTTCCATTTTTAACACTTCAACACGTTAAAGCATGCATCTTTAAGCATATACAAGTTCATTTGGGTGTTGGTTGCTTCATTTTAACTTTTTACATGCCAAGACACCAACTTTAAGCATCATAAACTCATGATCATGGTGATATAACTTACCAAAGTTCAAAACAGAGGCAAGGTGTGCTCTTGGAGCTCTCCCAAGGTTCCTCAAACTCAGCCTAAGTAGGAGCACGAAAATGGCACTTCAAGATGGGTTCTTGCACCACAAGAAGGCACTTTGAAGCTCACAATGACTACCACAAGGTAGCCATCACTAAAGCTCCAAACTCATGCTCACTAACTACACGCACAACTTTCTCAACTCAGAATGATGGCCACAATGCAGCCCCAAGGTTAACTCTCACCCTCCCCAAGTGTTTGAGTGTGAAAGAAGAAGAAAAGGTGAAGACTTGGTGAAGGAGAAGCAATGGACAGCAGCCACCTCCCTTCAGCCACCCAAAACCCACGTAGAAGAAATAGTATGGCCTAGGGTTGTGTGCAAGTTTAGTATTTATAGGCACAAGCCACTAATCGCGCAGTATTAGCCTTAATCGCAAAGTAAAAGATATTGATCCCAAACTTCGGATTCTAGACCTACGCATTTTTCTAAGATTTGTCATATTTTTATTTTATTTTTCGGAGCACCTTTCCGGTACGCGCTTTTCCATAGCCAGTATCAGTTCTGGCATCAGATTACGTCATTTTGACTTGAAACTTGTTTTACAAGTCCTACATAATATTCTAGTAATTATCATGCGTTCGTTATAATTTTCCGGGATACTTTTCCGGTACGCATTTATACCGAGTAGCAGAACCGGTATCTGCGCTTTTCTTCCAAAAAGCGACTTTCAGCATTTTTACTCACTCAATATAATTATCTAAGCCCATTAATAATTATTAAGGTCAATTATGGAATTATTTCCTAATTATCATAATTAGTTTACTAATTACCTTAATTAGCGGTGCGGGTTCTTACATTCACCCCACCTTTTTTAAGGATTTTGTCCTCAAAATCAGAAACATACCTGTCTCGAAAGTCGGGATACTGTCGGAGAAGTTCATCCTCTCGCTCCCAGGTACACTCCTCAGGACTACGCCCAGTCCACTGCACCTTGACCATCGGAATGATCTTGCTCCTAAGCTGTTTCTCGCCACGATCGAGAATCTTGAGTGGTCCGACGGGAGTCTTTAGGTTCTCCCGAACCTCCACATCATCCGGCTGCACCACGTGCGAAGGATCTGCTATGTACTTCCGAAGCTGAGACACGTGAAACACGTCGTGGATGTTGGCTAGGTTCGGAGGTAAGGCGAGTCGATAGGCAACTGGTCCTACTCTACCAAGGATCTGGTAGGGCCCTATGAATCGCGGGCTCAACTTCCTCACGCCGAGTGCCCGTCCAACACCGGTGACAGGTGAAAGTTTCACAAACACGTGCTCACCCTCACTGAACTCCAGTGGTCGATGCTTGACATCATAGTAGCTTTTCTGGCGATTCTGCGCCTGCTTCAACTTTTCCCTGATCATCTGGATCTGTAGGGTAGTATCTTGGACAAAGTCCAAGCCGAAAAGCTCTTTATCTCCAACCTCAGACCAGCAGGTAGGAGTCCGACACCTCCTACCATACAGCGCCTCGTAGGGTGCCATGCCCAGACTAGCATGAAAACTGTTGTTGTACGAAAATTCAACCAACGGAAGGTACCTATCCCATGCAGAACCCTGCTCCAACGTGCAAGCTCTCAACATGTCCTCCAATGTCTGGATGGTCCGCTCAGTCTGTCCGTCAGTCTGAGGGTGATAGGCGGTACTCAATCTCAACTGCGTACCAAAAGCCTCCTGCAGCGCCTCCCAGAACCGAGATGTGAACTTCGGGTCCCTATCACTGATGATACTCTCGGGCACCCCGTGAAGCCTCACAATCTCGCGGACATATAGCTTGGCCAACTGCTCTGTAGTGAAGCTCACCTTCACTGGAAGAAAATGGGCAGACTTGGTCAATCTGTCCACAATGACCCAGATAGAGTCACAACCAGCCTGAGTTTTAGGCAATCCCACCACGAAGTCCATGGAAATACTCTCCCACTTCCACTGTGGAATCTCCAGAGGTTGAAGTTTACCAGACGGTTTCTGGTGCTCGATCTTCACCTTCTGACAAATCAGACACTTGGACACGTAGACCGCTATGTCCTTCTTCATGCCCGGCCACCAAAAATTCCTTTTTAAGTCCTGGTACATTTTTGTGGCACCAGGGTGGATAGTGAACCGGCCTTTATGAGCCTCTGCCATAACCTCCTCAGTCAGTGGCCCTCGAGGAATAACAATCCTCTTCTGGAACAGCAATAAACCATCATCATTCCAAGACACACCGTCCTGGTTCTTCACGTAATCAAGGCATTCTCTTTGCACTTGCGCCTCTTTGATCTTTTCCATCAGCTCATTGATCACTTCTGCTGTTTCCATTTCGAGCAGTGCGCCCCCAAACAAGGAGTTCACTCTCAAGTCTCTGAACTTCTCGATCATCTCGTAGTCGTTCATCATTAAGCTGGATAAGCTCACGGATTTCCGACTCAAAGCATCAGCTACCACATTGGCCTTGCCAGGATGGTACCTCAACTCGAAGTCGTAGTCCTTCAAGAACTCCATCCATCTTCGCTGTCTCATGTTCAACTCCTTCTGGTCAAACAGATACTTCAGGCTCTTGTGATCACTGAATACAGCAAACTTCATGCCAAACAGGTAATGCCTCCAAATCTTGAAAGCAAAAACGATGGCTGCCAACTCCAAATCGTGAGTCGGGTAGTTCTCCTCATGAGGTTTTAACTGTCTTGAAGCGTAAGCAACCGCTTTCCCTTTCTGCATCAGCACACAGCCAAGTCCTTTACCAGAGGCATCGCAGTATAATTCGAATTGCTCCGCAGGATCAGGAAGGACTAACACAGGAGCAGTAGTCAGTCTCTCCTTCAACTCCTGGAAACACTCCTCACACTCATGTGTCCACACGAATGGAGTCTCCTTTCGGGTAAGGCGAGTCATCGGTAGCACCATCTTGGAGAATCCCTCGATGAACCTCCGATAGTAGCCTGCCAAACCCAAGAAGCTTCTCACTTCTGTAACCGTCTTGGGCCTCTCCCAATCCATCACGGCCTCAATCTTGTTAGGATCAACTGCAACTCCATTAGCAGAAATCACATGACCCAGAAATTTCACCGCCTTGAGCCAGAACTCACATTTCGACGGCTTAGCATAAAGCTTTTTCTCTTTTAGCACTTGCAACACAATCTTCAAGTGCTCGGTATGCTCCTCCTCCGTCTTGGAGTAGATCAAGATGTCGTCAATGAAGACGATCACAAACTGATCCAGGTACGGCTGGAAAATTCTGTTCATGTAGTCCATAAACACTGCGGGTGCATTGGTGAGTCCAAACGGGATCACCAAGTACTCGTAGTGCCCGTACCTCGAGCGAAATGCTGTCTTTGGGACATCCTCCGGCTTTACCCGTATCTGATGATAACCGGACCGGAGATCAATCTTGGAATACACACAAGCACCCCTGAGCTGATCCAGCAAATCATCAATGCGTGGAAGAGGGTACTTGTTTTTGATTGTCACCTTGTTCAACTGTCTGTAGTCGGTGCACAACCGCATGGTCCCATCTTTCTTTTTCACAAATATGACCGGTGCTCCCCAGGGAGACACACTCGGCCGAATAAAATCTTTTGCTGAAAGCTCCTCGATATGCTTCTTCAGCTCCGCCAACTCTGGTGGCGACATCCGGTATGGAGCCAACGAGATAGGCCCCACACCAGGCAATAAGTCGATGGAGAACTCTATCTCCCTCTGTGGTGGAAACTCAGGAATCTCCTCAGGAAACACCTCGAGGAACTCCTTCACCACAGGAATGCCAGTGAGATCCTCCTGTGTCCCACTCACCAAACCTCCCAACATGACATAGCCAAATGCCCCTGCTCTCAAGGCCCTCCTCGCCTGCAGGACTGAAATAAACGGTGAGGAACTGGCTGTGGACCCACCCGGAGACATCACCACTTTCTTGGCACAACAGTCAATCATTGCACAGTTTCTGGACAACCAATCCATGCCCAGAATAATTTGAAGGTTGGCCATCGGTAATCCTATCAGATCTACCAAGAAGTCACGGCCATCCCACTGAAACGCTACATCGCGATGAACAGTGGAGGTCAAACATTTTTCTCCGGTGGCGGTGGTAACCCGCATCGGTGGAGAAAGCACATCACTGGGCAACTCAAGCCCCACAGCAATAGGGGTAGCAACAAAAGAGTGCGTTGCCCCGGAATCAAATAAAACATCAATAGCTGATCCACCAATGGTAACAGTACCTCTGACCAGGTTCGGAGCTCTGTCCGACTGCTGACGATCAAGTGTGTAGACTCGTCCGGTGGTAGGTGGCACGACTGGTGCCCCAGTAGGAACCATCTGCAATGGCACAGCCTGCACTGCAGCAACTCTCGCCGTCGGGCAATCTCTGGAGTAGTGGCCCTCCTTGCCACACTGGAAGCAAATCAGCTGCCCGGTAGAGCACGGCCCAAAATGTGACTTCCCGCATCCCGAACATCTAGGAGCAGGAGGTCTAGCTGCGTTTCCCTGTGTAGCAGTCTTTCTGAACTGATTTGGCGCTTGCTTAGCCGCCATCTGCTTGCCCTTGCCCTTATTCGCGAAATTTTTATTCTTCCAAGGAGTGGAACCGCCGGTACCCTGTGGCACCTCAATCTTGTCCTTCTTGGCCTGACTCGCACGGCAATAGTCCTCAATGTCGCGGCACTGCTATACTAAAGCTTCGAAGTCTCTCGAAGCAGAACCAGCAAGATGTCCAGCAATATCCTCATTAAGTCCCCTCCGGAACTTAGAAGCAAGAAAAACAGGAGTCGGTCTCGCCATGCGGAAATGAGCGAACTTGAGCAGCTCATTAAACTTGGCCAGGTACTCGTCGACAGACAACGAGCCCTGCACCAAACGGTCAAACTCTCCTGTTGACTAGGCGGAGGTGGAGGCGGTGGCGGCGATGGAGGTGGTGGAGGACACTGGCCAGCAGCAGGATCAGCCCTCAACTCCTCCAACATGACCCTCATCATAGTCATGTTGGCCATCCAGTTCTCCTCCAGAACCTCAGCCGTGGCTCGCCGGTTCGCATCTCTGATAGCGTCCAGCATCGCCTGGTTTGCCAACCTCGTGGCCTCCTGGTCGGCTAGTCGGGCCGCCTGCATCTCAGCTAATGCAGCCAGGATAGGATCCGATTGATCCTCGCTCGTACTAGTGTTCCTCCTTGGTGGCACCATGACTCCGCACAAGTTACACAAGGAATGAGTTGATCAGGCCCACGCCATGTGGTCACATATGCATTATCATAACACACACCAGTCAGAGAGAACGCAAAGTAGACACGCAACGACACATCCTAAGTTATTGCAATACATACAGGCTTTTCCCTAGAAAGTGCTTTGATACCATAAAATGTAACAGCCCGTGTTAACCCGGTCTGTTAACACACTATCGTATTAAGCCACGCTTAATTAAAATGCGGAATAACTTTTTCTTTAATTCAATTATGACGTCATTAACTTAACCAACTTGATTACTTAATCATTTTCATAAAAATACTGCCTGTATGTAAATTGCAAGACAACTAACTGAATACCTCGTACATAAATATAACGTGAGTATCTAAAACCACAGGACTACAACATGCATCCTGGGTCAAAATCCTGATACTTTAATTACAACATTAAACCAAAAGACAATAGTCAAACCATGTGGCATGGACAAACCCCATGCTCACCAAATAAGGCAACAATGCCCACAAAACAGTCTCAACATGATAACATAAATAAAGCGGAAAACATAACATAACAGCAGTCAATCCAGCATAACAGCATATCAAACTATCAACTCAGCTCGGGCCTCCTACCACCTGAGCCCTCAACATTACCTGATCCTGAAATAAGCGTCCCCAAACGTGGGGTGAGATCTCTAACAAGAAATCTCAGTAAGACAAGGGGTCCTCAAGGAGTCTCCACCCCAAGCTCACTTACATGTGTAATATAAGTTCTAAAATAATATTACAGTATAAGTTCTAAAATCATGCGATGCAGCAATAATCATGTCATGTGTGCTTTCAAATCTACTGGCAAGAGAAATGTAGGAATACGTCTATGCCTACATGAGTACATGGATACTACCTGCACCTCACCCACATGCTTCTCCATCTTGTATGTACTACATACTCAGGATTGCTGTCTAGGTGGACACCACATGCATATCATAATGCTCATTACATATAAACAGCTCAACAGCATTTCCAAAATAATCAAAGCATGTAACACAGCATGCATAAACCCATCCCCATGGGACATGGTGGAACATCAAAATGGCTAAACCGAGGACACAAAAGCTTACCTTGCAAGCTAGCTATCCAAGCCAAGAGTCCAACCACTCACAAGTCCACAACAGCAGTATCACAATCTGATATGGACCAATAATACATTAATAATCATGCATCACAAGCATACAACTTAAAGACTACGCCTTTCTTTTACGTTTTACGTCTCAAGGCTTCCAACAAAGCCATAAGCCCTTAATCATGTGATTCTGACTTAGTTTATTAATTACAGAAGTTCAACTTCCTTAATCTAGGGTCCACAAACCCCCAATAGCTTACTGTTCACACAGCACAGCTACCTGCGAAATCCCAGGATATCCGGATATCTCATTGGAAATATCAGGATATCCCGTATCAGGATATCTCATTGGAAATATCAGGATATCCCGTATCAGGATATCTCATTGGAAATATCAGGATATCCCATATCAGGATATCTCACTCGAAATATCAGGATATCCAATATCCGGATATCTCCCTCAGAATATCAGGATATCCCATATCCGGATATCTCACTCGAGATATCAGGATATCCCATATCCGGATATCTCACTCGAGATATCAGGATATCCCATATCCGGATATCTCACTCGAGATATCAGGATATCCAATATCCGGATATCT
Source organism: Gastrolobium villosum (assembly GCA_032173675.1). NCBI lineage: Eukaryota > Viridiplantae > Streptophyta > Magnoliopsida > Fabales > Fabaceae > Gastrolobium > Gastrolobium villosum. The sequence continues at coordinate 61,993 of JAVKPL010013476.1, read as the reverse complement.
CACTCGAGATATCAGGATATCCAATATCCGGATATCTCACTCGAGATATCCGGATATTTCGCGACAGAATGCAGTTTCTGCATTTCGCGAAGATATCCCTCCAAGGTTCCATTTTTAACACTTCAACACGTTAAAGCATGCATCTTTGGTTCATTTTAGGTTCATATTTCTTATACCCTCTTGTTTACTCATTAAACATGGCCAAGACATCAACTTTAAGCATCATAGACTCATGATCATAGTGAGGTAACTTACCAAAGTTCAAAACAGAGGCAAGTTGTGCTCTTGGAGCTCTCCCAAGGTTCCTCACACTCAGCCTAAGTAGGAGCACGAAAATGGCACTTCAAGGTGGGTTCTTGCACCACAAGAAGGCACTTTGAAGCTCACAATGACTACCACAAAGTAGCCATTACTAAAGCTTCAAACTCATGCTCACTAACTACCTCTCAACTCAGAATGATGGCCACAATGCAGCCCCAAGATTAACTCTCACCTTCACAAATGTCTAAACAAGCATGAAAGGTGATCACTTGGCAAAGGAAAGAAGAAGGAAGAAGAAGAGAAGAAGAAGAAGAAGAAGAGGAAGAAGAAGAAGAAGAAGAAAGGTGGCAGCAGCAGTCACGTAGGAAAAATGAGGCACCTAGGGTTTTGTGCCTTAGTGTGCCTATATATAGGCAAAGTCACTAATCGTGCAGTATTAGCCTTAATCGCAAAGTAAAAGATCTTGATCCCAAACTTCGGATTCTGGACCTACGCATTTTTCTAAGATTTGTCATATTTTTATTTTATTTTTCGGAGCACCTTTCCGGTACGCGCTTTTCCATAGCCTGTATCAGTTCTGGCATCAGATTACGTCGTTTTGACTTGAAACTTGTTTTACAAGTCCTACATAATATTCTAGTAATTATCATGCGTTCGTTATAATTTTCCGGGATACTTTTCCGGTACGCATTTATACCGAGTAGCAGAACCGGTATCTGCGCTTTTCTTCCGAAAAGCGACTTTCAGCATTTTTACTCACTCAATATAATTATCTAAGCCCATTAATAATTATTAGGGTCAATTATGGAATTATTTCCTAATTATCATAATTAATTCGCTAATTACCTTAATTAGCGGTGCGGGTTCTTACAGGCGGCACCCTATCATCGAGTACCTGGAACAAGGTACGAAACCAGAAGACATTCTGGAATCTCGGAAACTCATTCGGGATGCGACGCACTATACAATGGTAGATGATCAGCTGTTTCGGAAAGGGTTGCATACCCCGATGCTAAAATGTCTTGGTTATGAAGATGTTGATTACGTATTGTCAGAAATCCATGAAGGCATCAACGGGCATCATATGGGTGGCAAAGCACTAGCTCGAAAAGCGCTGCGGGCTGGATACTACTGGCCAACTATGGAGATGGATTCAAAGGAGCATGTGAAAAAATGCGATAGCTGTCAAAAACATGCCAAGCATATCCTCTCCCCACCAGAGGAAATGAGTTACATATCCTCTCCTTGGCCATTCTTCAAATGGGGAATGGACCTCTTAGGACCATTCAAACCAGCTGAAGGACAACTAAGATGGTTAATTGTGGCAGTAGATTATTTCACGAAGTGGATAGAAGCCGAACCAGTAGCTACTATCACCTCTGCCAGAATCCGGAAATTTTTCGAGAAAAGCATAATTTCCAGGTTCGGGATACCAGCTGAATTGGTAACAGACAATGGAACCCAGTTTACAGACAAAAGCTTCCAACAATTGATGCAGGACTTTCACGTCAAGCACCGCTTCGCTTCCGTCGAACACCCACAGTCGAATGGACAGGCTGAGGCAGCCAACAAAATAATTATGGAAGGACTTAGGAAACGCATGAACGACGCCCAAGGAAGCTGGGTTCAACAGCTGCACTTCATTTTATGGGGATACAGAACCAGTACCCAGACTTCAACAGGAGAAACTCCTTTCAGATTGACATATGGTTGTGAGGCTATGATTCCAGTTGAAGTCGGAGAGGCCTCTTGGAGGCGGATGAATGGTATAAGGCAAGGCGAGCAGCAAAACAGCAAAATGCTCACCACCGAGTTAGATCTCATTGAGGAAACTCGTGTTCTAGCTCATTGTCGAGATATCACGGCCAAACAACAGATGGCGGCCAAGCATGATAAAAAGGTGCGACCTAGAAGCTTCGAGATCAATGATTTAGTTCACAGAAGGGCAGACGTTGGTAACCGCAACGCAAAAGAAGGCAAGCTAGCAGCTAATTGGGATGGCCCTTACCGAGTTAAAAGCAAACTCGGAAAAGGAGCATATGTCCTCGAAACAATTGAGGGCAAACCAATTAAAAGAACATGGAACGCGGACAAACTCAAGACATATTATAGTTGAGCAATTCTCATCTATTATATAATAAAAGTTATCCTCTACTAGGGACTTTATTTTAAAGCCAAATATGCTGGCATTTTTATATTACTCGAACAATTAAATAAATGAGGATTTATTTCTTATTTAAGATCTACTCCTATTTGTTATTGATGTCGAATTCTGACCAAGTCAGAAGATGCAATCTGCTAACGATGACCCTGATCAGGTCAAAGTTACCTTTCACCCTTTGCTTACAGAAGGGGATGGGTAGGTGTTACGATTGCTTCTGCCTTGGAAAGCTTTCACATAGACACGTTTTTGATCTGTGTATATGCCGGTTTAGTTTGCATAACGAAACCAAAAATATGCGTCATAAATAAAATGACAAAATCGGAATCCGTCAAATATGCTCCAACCTTGGCCAGGTTGTTTAAACAAAACTAGCTGATGAAAGTCAAAAGCTAAAAATATTATATAAAACCGGATGCACATTCGCAAATGTTCATTACAGGAAGGACTTAAAAAGTCTGGAAATCAAATTTACAAAAAACTAGGAAGAAGGGGGGACACATGTTGACCTCTTTGCCTTTCTCTTCCACGGAGCGATCCTCACTAGGGTTGGCCGAATCACAGGGTGGAGATTCCGGAGGACACCCAACGATAGCACCATTGCTCACATAGGCTTGAGGATGGATGCCACGAATGGAAAACTGCAACCCGGGATTCACAACCCGCAATTGGCTAAGGGCATTCTCAAAAGAACCCGCTATGGCCTTTTCGAGTTCCCTCCTATAAGCTTGGGCAGTGGACTCGGATTCCTCCAGCTTCGCCTCCAGATTTTCAAAATTCTGCTTAATAGCCGTCAACGACTTATGATTAAAGTCGTGCACAGTTTTAAGGTCCTTGAAATCCTTCTGGGCTTTGGCCAAGGCCTCCCTAGTGGAAGAGAGATCCTCCGTCAGCTTCTCTCCTTCCGCCTTCTCCTTCGCCAGCGCATCCTTGACCTCTTTTAACTCGGTCAGGAGCTTCGACTTCTCGGCCAGGAGCTTCGATTTCTCTCCTTGGCAAGCAGCTAAGTCGTTGTAGGTCCGAAGATAATCTTTCTTCAGCGACAGCAGAGGTCGGACCATACCCGACATCTTCATACAACCAACCTCCATATCTTCCAGCTCTTTGATTTGTGCGGCTGTGAAGGGAGAAGAGTTGAAAAATATCTCTGGCGGGCAGATGGCTTCGCGGAGAGAATTGGTAAGACCTGATTTCCACAACACATGTTTGGAAATCCCAGCAGGAGGAGGGGGCATGATGACGGCCGGGGTCACCACTGGAGCAGCCGGAATGCTCTTATCCGGTTTTCCCTTTGGCTTTTCTGCAGCCTTAGGTTTTTCAGCAACAGGTTTCTTAGGCTGCTCATCGACAACTTTCCGCTTTTTGCTGGGCGGATCTGCAGCTTTGGCAGCAGCACCTCGGCTCAAAACAGATAACCAACTAGGTTGGTCATTTTTCTTACTGGTTTGATCCTCTTGAGCCTGACCCACCATATCTGGAACTATAAAACAAATGTTAGGTACGGCAACAAAAATTTCAGGAGACAATTTAAAATGCGAGGATGAACATACTTAGTTCCAGGTCAAGCTCCTCTTGAGATTTGTAAATCAACGAGGCAACACTGGCAGGCTGTCGGGTTTGTAGATAACTCCCAATAGCAATAGCCGTGTTGATATCCGAAGGGCTCAACTCGGATTCATTAAAACGGTAACTTGCGGGGGGAAACCGGAAGTGATCAAACGACCAGCATAAAGGAAATTTTCCCTCTACATCCTCAGTCCCGCAGTTATTAAGAAACCACACCTCCTTTTCAGGATGGGAGGAAACTTTGAAAAACTGATCCTTAAAATGTTTAAAGGAGTCAGTGTAAACTCGGAACAACCTGCGACCTGGGACTCCGCGAACCGTAACCCATCCCTTCCGTTCAGGAGGTTCGCGACCGGTACGACAGGATACAACTTGAAAAAAATAGAAAAAGACACAAACTGACGGGACGAGCGTCAGATACGCACAAAAACGTTCAAAAGCTTTTACAAAACCCCAGCCATTGGGGTGGAGTTGAGTGGGACATATGTGCAAATGATTAAGAATTTCCATCTGAAACTCGGTCAGGGGAAATCGAACACCGAGTTGTGTTATCACATCTCGATAAAAAAAGAAAGAGCAGGGCTCATTCTCTGCCCCTCCAGAACACACGGGTTCATCTTCGGAGGGTGGGCAAATATCATAATTTTCCAATTGCCCAACAGGAAGACTAGCCACGTCATCGGAATTCATTCCAGACGTTGTATTTAAAACCTCATATGTTACCCAGGGGAACTGAGCAACTAGAGAAGAAGGGGGAGACTCGAAACACGACTCGCTCGAACCCGACTCATCTACATCTTCAGGGACACATGCCATTAAAACCTAGAAATGAAAAGCAAACAAAAAGGGTATCAGATGAGGATGGATATACCTGAAATAAAAGTGCTATCAGATGAATCACTAGATGATGACGACGACAGATCAGAAATCATAATTGGTTCATTAACTCGGCCGGATAAAGGAATGGGAACTGGAATACTCCCATGACGACAACTGTCAAGGGTAGACTCCGCTAGAGAACTACATCCTTGCTGGACGAGTTGGGAACTTAGGTAAACACATGAAAAACAAGGGCCATCTTGGGGAACAGGAAGAGAAGGACGAAAATTCCCAAGGCCAGAACTCATAAGTCTGGGACTATCAGTTGAAGGAAGGGGAGGATTGGATGATGGAACCCGGGTAGAATGTGGAACTCGGGATTTGGAAGTTACACGGTCTCTTCGACCACCTTTACGAGGTTTTGAACCACGATGCCCACGAAGCATGGCTTGCCGTTCCTCCTCTGCGGTCCTGGGAATCCCCCAAAGCCAATAACGGGCACCAGGAGGAATTCGCTCTAACAAGTTGGAGTTCACGTCAACCTCCTGGACGCACCGCAAAACAGGGAAGGAGGATTTCTTCCTTCCCATTTTTGAAGAAAGTTAAGGTCAGAAGAAAACACTTTTTAACAGGAAGTCACGTTTCAGAAAACAGGAAAGCAAGGAAAACAAAAGCAAGGAAGACGTTAAGCTACGCACACGAAGGGAAGAAAATGCAAGCAGAAGTAAAAACCACAAATACCTGATTATGGAAGCGCAAGTAGACGAAAGTTGCAGCGAAATGAACAACGGGAGCTTAGAGACAATAGTTGAGCAAGTGACAAAGAAAAATAGAAACTGCAGAATAAAAAGAGGGCCACAGGAAGGCCAAGGAGCAGGGATAATATGGTCATTCCAAACACATAATGGTTTACAAGCGCCAAAACCGCGCGTAATGGGCAAAACAACGTGGGAGTGCTAAAGACGCAGCCACCCCATCGCCGCAAAAAGCAATGATTCGACACACTAAAATGATGACACTCATAAATGCGCACGATAAACAAGACTGCATGAAATAACTGCAGCACGCAAAGGCACGCAAATGATGACACGTGGTCAGACGTGCATAAGAAAGAGAGAGATCGACCAAGATCCAAAAAAGAACCACAAACAAAGCGCAACAGAGGAGCTATTCCGGGTTATGTCGCCCACATTTTCAGACACCCAGGCAACCCGAAATATCGGATAACCTGGCTGGGGGGCAACTGTTATGGATCTGTGCCATGAACCCGGACTAAATGCCCATATGAGCCGGGTTACTTCATCAACCCGGTAAGAGGGCCCACACCAACTGACCCATCTCCTCAACCCGGAATACCCCATCGAATATTCCCCATTAAATGCCTGAAAACGGACCGTAGTTATGGAGACATGATATTTGATACGTAACCTCCAGTAACGGCCGACAAAGCAGCAATGATTCCGCGTCATTACAGCTCAGCTACACCAATTCAAATCAGAAGCAGCCCCTATAAATAAGAGGGCTCCTCGATAGAACAACACACTTGATATTCGATACTCACACACACTATCACCACATTCATATACTTTGCAGTGATCAAGCTAGGCATAGGGATATCTTTCCCATAGATACCCCTGGTCAAGGCTATACGGTCCAAAGCGATCAATCAACCTAACAAAGGTTGAACATCTCTGTCCACAGGACAGAACAATTAGTATACTATGTTAGTTTAAGAGACTCGCAAGATTAGGGCTCAATAAGATTTCAATTACCAAAAACAACTAAATATACATATAAAAAAAGGAGTCGATACATATAATATAAGATGATCTTTAGCTAAGATGAAGTTTAGGAAAAATGTAAATTAGATCTAACACTCATGATGCCTTTCTTCACCTATTATTTCTCTAATTGGAGCTCAGGGTCTTTACCCTAATGTCCTTCTCTCTTTATCAAGTAGCTTTATCAGGAGAACTTGTTTCCACAGTTTAAAGCAAGTATCAAACACCTACTAAGTAGCGTTAAAAAGTGGACATGAATCAAAATTCTCTCTTTCACGTCCTTCCTCTTTCACAATACAATTCACCTGGAGTCTTGGTTGTCATTAATCTCCTTATTTAGAATGTCATTGAATAATATGGTGTGATATCTGATATGCGTCCAACATATGATGCTTTCTAAGCTAAAAGAAGCAAGGAATTAATCAATAATGGTTGAAAAATAGTCATAAATGTTATAAATACTGATTATTCCTTCTCAATCATTCTCTCACTCAATCTATGCATTTTAATAGCAGGAAACACCAAAAATGAAGTGAATGAGAGAAGTTGAAGTTGCTGAGTATGGTGCAAATCGTGCCATTTGATCGAATAGTGCTTCTGCCATTTTCCAGAAAGTTGGCGCGATCCTGCGCCATAGTGGCGCGAGTCTGCGCCAGTTTGCGGGAAGCTAACCTCTTGTTTGAAGTTTAGCGCGATCATGCGCCATAGTGGCGTGAGTCCGCGCCAGTTTGCGGGAAAACCTGTCCGCGTGCTTTGAAGGGAAGTTTTGGAAGACGCGCAAGAGGATATAAAAAGGAGGCGGAAACCCTAAAAGAAGAGAACTTTTGCACAGGAGAAATTACGAACAGAAATCGGAGCAAGCTCTTGGTGACTGAAGATTCAAGATCTCTTCTTCCCATTCTTCTGGTTATTATTTTATTTTATGAATTCTTTTCTATACATAGAATTGTCAGACATGAACATGTATGGCTAGTCTTTTATTATTGTGGTAAGGGTCACAACCCTTGATGTAAACCCCTTGTAGTTTGGTTAATTTTTATATTTAATTATTCCAATTGCATTTATTTTATCTTGTTCTTTATCTTATAATTCTTTTAGAACCGATCACTCTATTAGGATTGCAAGTGTTAGGGTTTTCAATAGGAATATTGAGATTCTAGTTCCTGACAAAGGGTAAAATAACAATTCATGTACGCACTAGGGATAGGCTACATGAATTGCAAACGTGAAATATTCACTGATTTAACAGGCTTAACTTGAAAAGGAATTTCTAAGGGATTATGATTCTAATAGGGTTAATAAAGTTAAAATCACAAAGGAATTAGGGCTTAACTAGTCAATTAACAGATGGTGAGTTGTTTGATCAATGGTTAAATTAATTGTAAACATTAATTCATATTGCAAGGTGGGGATCATAAAGGTGTTGGCGTCTTTTACCGCAATATTCTTCTAAATATTTTCTCAATCTTAATATGTTGTTCTCAAGGTTTTGAAAGCATCTTTGAATTATTCACAAGTTCTTGAATTGTTCTCAATTTTCACAACCTTCAATTATTCTTACATCCATTTTATTCATCCAACAAGAGAGAAATAGTTATAATAATTTTGGTGCCTCAATTCTCGTGGAGACGATACTCTACTCATCCCTTTATTACTTGGAACGACCGGTACACTTGCCGATTTTTCGCAACAATATCCCCTAGGGATTGAATACCTTAAAGCTTCTCTATAGAACATCCTCATTCTCGAATGGTGTTTAGTGAGAGATATAAAACCAATATGAATCATTATCTAAAAGTTCAAAGCTTTTAGAAGAGTTTATCATTGACATGAATGATATTAAAAATTGTTTTAAATTATTAAGTGAAGCTAAATGACTAATTTTAGTCCAAAAGAAAAATATTACCATTAATATATTAGTAGGAAATCATGTATCAGATAGGATAAAATGAGATAATAGGATAAGCTAATCATATCATATCGACCCACCAAACAAGAGATAAAAGTAGGATATAATAAGTTATCATATCCTATCTTTTTTATCAGGTGCTCCAAAGAGACCCTTAATATATTAGTCCAAAAGAAAAAGTGATACTTTGTCCTTTGTGGGTTTTTTTTTTTTTTTTTTTTTTGGGTAATCTTTTGTGGGTTTCCTTAATTTACACATAACCAACCAATAATTTTTTTCATAAACATTTTTTATTGGGTACATTTTCATCGAAGTTTTAAAGGAAGACACCTAGAAATTTGTTGTCCGTCAAATCTCAATTATGGTTGTCCATGTTTTATAACAAAACCAAAGCATTGTTGTTTTATAGCGAGGAATTTATTGATGTTTGATAATTTGTTTATGGGTAATATGAATATCATGTAACACTATTTTCCAGCACAAACAAACGTGGGTCCACCATTTTTCTTTTATCATTTTCTCTCTCTTCATTTTTGTTTCTGCACGAAAATGACCAAGGGTAATGTAACATAATACTTCTATTGTTTATTGTGAATGATTGTTTATTTTTCCTCTTATTTTTAGGCTATTGAAAATTGATTAAGTTTCATAAATCTCTAGTACTTACCAAAATTTTAAAAAACAAAAACAAAAACTAGACTTGGGATCGTTTCAATTAAACGAGCAAATTAGTAATTTTGCGAAGGAAATAAAAGTTCTTATATCTCATTCAAATATAATCAAAGAAATTTCGTTAATCATTAATAGAATAACCCTGACAATTTTAATGACAAACTTTTTAAAGAAAAAAATATTTACTTTAATTATTGACCCTATATTTATCAATAAGAGATTGAGATTTTTATAATAACGAAAAATATTTATTATTTTTAGTGACACGACTTTATATCATTTTAAGTGACACTACCTATTTTTACCTCCTCTCTTATCTATAAAATCAAGAGGAGAGAGAAAATGAATTTAATGTGGAGGAGTGAGAAGGTAAAGAGTAAAGACACACCAAAATACAAAATACAATAATTTCAGTTAAAAAAACACAAAATTATATCCTATAAAATAACAAATATTTTTCTCTTATAATAATGTAGTAATAGTATTATTAGTGAGTGAGGATATTCTAACTACCAACTTACTACCCATCACATCACCATTGGATCAAATAGAGAGAATGTTAAAAAGTTTTTAAAAGAGAGAAAATGTTAATCTGATGGTGATTAGATAGGTAGTAAATTGGTAGTAAAAAATTTTGGTAGTGAGAATATCTCTCCTCATTATTAGTAGGGGAAATATTTGTTATTTTAAAGGGCATAATTTTATTTTATGGCATTCTAAGTTAAACAACCTTGTTTTGATGCATATTTGTTAGTTTTTTATATTATCTCATTCACAAAATCAGGAGAATAGAGAAAGAGAGAGTATTATGGATGAAAGAAAATGTAAAAAAACAATAAATTTGCACCAAAAAATGGTTGTTTCATGACATAAAGTTGTATCCTTTAAAATGATAATTGTTATTATTATTATTATTATGAAGATGGGATAAGTGCCTTTTTTTTGCCTACTATTAAAGGTGGCAATATGGATTAAACCCGATGGGTCAACCCGCCACAATGAGGCAGGTTGGGTTATACATTTCAACCTACCAATCTACCTCAACCCGCCCCGCTTAGTTGTAGGTCATAATGGGTTGGTGGTGGGTCGGGACGGGTTGGCCAGCGGGTTAATTTTAAAAAAAAATTAATAGGTAGTATTTTATTTGTCACTAAACTTTTGTAATATGATTTTTTTTATCTGAGTACTATCCTAGAAAAAATAAAGAAAAATAATTTTATTTATGACAAAGGTTATCCATATATGGAGGCAAAAATAAGTTCCTAAAAAATATCTGACTGAATATTAGTATACATTTAGGCTTGAAAATGAAAAAAATAAAGGGATTGTGAAATGAAAATAAATAATATTATAAAATTAATAAAATATAATTTATTTTTTATTTTTAATTAATTTTTTTTAGGCGGGTTGATTCACCAACCCACCACAAAACGGTGTGAGTTAAGATTTTCAATCCATATCAAAATACGAGACGGGACAGACCAACTCATTTTTGGCGAGTTGGCGAGTTGGCGGGTCGGGTCGGGCCAACCCATTTTTCCACCTCTAGCTACTATAGCCACTCCTTTCCAATACTATTATCATAATCTTAAGAGAAGAGAGAAATTGTGAAAGTTAGTAAGTAGACTATAGATAAAAAAATAGTCACAATATTCCATCTCTATTATTGTTATTATTATGATTATTATTGTGGGATAAGTGCCTATTCTGTTCATACCTAATTTTTTATGCCTACCTAAACTCATTTCCAATACCATTATCGAAATCTTAAGATGAGAGAGAAATTATGAAAGTTAGTTGAAATTACAATCTATTAGTGGTGAAAATGAATACATAGAATAGACATGAAAAAATTTATTATTTATTATTATTATTATTTTTGTTATGAGGATTAGTTTTCTTATTTTATATAAAATAAATTTCCTTCCTATACACAATAAATGAGCGGTGTCCACAAAAAAAGTGAGAATACAAAAGAAGTGGACCCACTTATTAATTGTGTGTATATATATATATATATATATATATATATATATATGAAGAAATTTTTTCTTTCTTTCCTTATTATTATTGGTTCAAATCAATGGCGGAGCCACGTACATCCTGGGTGTGACCTCGGTCCGGATTAAATTTTAACAATTATACTTATTCTATATAATTATATAATTAATTATAATTTAGCCCTCTGAGTTAAAATTATAATTTGGCCGGCTACAATTTGTAATTTGGCCCTAACTAAAACTAAAATATTTTTGGTAAGAGATGTGGGTAAGTTGTATTAGGTTATGTGTTCAATTTCGATTTGTATGAAAAAAATTCACTAAAAATTAAGAATATTTAATAAAATTATAATTTTTCTTGGTATTGCCTGCTCAGGTACTTTGTATTTAATATAATTTAAATGGAGATGATTATATTTACAAACTCTTACAAATTATATTATGTACTCCCGAAAAGTACACTAGGTTATACTATATTTTCCGGAGTAATAGTATAATTTGCAAAAATTTATAAAAAAAATTTATAAATGAATTCTTTCCCAATTTAAATACATTATGATATAAACTAATAAAAATTAAAAAAAAAAACAAATACACTTAATAATTTTTTGAGCGGTCTCAAATTATACCCGGCTCCGCCACTCGTTCAAATTATACCGTCGTATTAAAAAGACACGGGAGGATGCGTCTTTTGCAAAGCCTTCACCCTCCCACCACCGATTGAGTTTTGCCTTAACTTTCTTTATGCTGAAAGTGAAAGCAAAGATTTTACTTCAAATTAAAGGAAAATTGGATGCATAGCACAAAATTAATATTAATAAATATTAGTTATGTGCAAAATAAACAAAAAGATTAAAATTAATTAGGGCTCGTATTAAAAAGACACGGGAGGATGCATCCTTTGCAAAGCCTTCACCCTCCCACCACCGATTGAGTTTTGCCTTAACTTTCTTTATGCTGAAAGTGAAAGCAAAGATTTTACTTCAAATTAAAGGAAAATTGGATGCATAGCACACAATTAATATTAATAAATATTAGTTATGTGCAAAATAAATAAAAAGATTAAAATTAGTTAGGGATTCATTTTTTCTGCGATTAACGTAGATAATTTATTTACATTAAGCTCAAAATAATGTTATTTTGAAGTAGAAATAAGTATTTTTATAATTATAATTTATTTTAGAGTTATAATAAATTTTTTATTTTAATTTTTAATTTTTTAATTATAAATCAGAGAAGGTTATAATTATATGGGATAGGATATTGTAGCACACAAATAATGTTACGCACAATGTTATGATCACATCTTAACCGTTAATTTCCGTCAATCAATGGTTATCATTTATTGCGAATTAATAATTAATTAATAAACTTGATTTGAAAAATGATAACCGTTGATTGGCGGAAATTAACGATTAAGATGTGGTCGTAACATTGTGCGTAATATTATTTGTGTGTCACAATATCTTACTCCTATATTTATATCCTATTTTTGTTTACAACTTCTTATAATCATATCTTAACGTTGATTTCCGTCAATCAACGGTTAAGATTTCTGCAAATCAAATTTATTAATTAATTATTAATTCCTAATAAATGATAACAGTTGATTAACGAAAATCTTATAAGAGTCGGTAAACTATTTGTTATAAATATAACTCCTCCCTTATAAATCACGTGGTTTTGGAGGTGAAACTAGATTATTTTTACATTCACATAGATATTAAAGCCATTAATTAGTTGACAACAATAACACGGTTGGTTTTGGTGAGACTTAGACATCCAAACCAATTCCTCAAAACGCCTAACGTTTAACATTCCCATCAAACAAAACCAAGGTTCAGATCCGACGCACGCAGATCAGATCTCTCTTCCTCTTTTTCTCTCGATCAGCACCAGGTTAGTTCCATGCTTCATCCAAATTATATTTTAACGTTAAAATTTCATTGTGGGTATGAACAAATGCTCTGTGTTTCATCTCAAAGATTGCATTTTTATTGAGCTTCTTCATTCATAGCAAGTATGAGCTAATTTTAGTTCAAATGGGTTTTTATGTCTTTCATTTCTTTTTATCAAAATGATGATCTTTTTATTCAGCTTCACGTTTAGCCAGTTTGAGCTGATTTTAGTTCAAATGGGTAATTGTATACGTTCATTTATGTTCAAAATGGGGATCTGAATGACAGTCCAAAACAACTCAGAAATTATATTTACATTTTTTTTTCTTAATTCTAAAGCATTATGGCACTTTTGGGTCTTAACCTTGACATTAGGTGTTTGTTGTTTTTTATTCAATTTCAAATCAATATAAATTTTGAAGAATTATTATATCTCCCCTATGCAATTTGTAATATGTGTTCATTTGAATATAATTTGGGTAATTATAATTTGGACTTGTATTTGTACAGGTAAAGTTGGAGTTTCAAGTGTAATATAAGTTTAGCTATAGAAATAGCTAAGAGCTCTGGAGAAGTTGCTTCATTTGGATTGAAATATATCTTGGTATCTTCTTAGGGCTTGAAGAGAATCTATATGTAGTTACTGTCTATTGGTTGATACCAACATGATTTGACAAGTTTGATTATGAAGGCAGGTCCAGTGCCTGAAAAGTAGTTAATGCCCTAGCTGTGTTATGCACCCCAAGTGAACTTATGTTGTTGGATTTGGGGATAAGTGATGAATGATGATATTAAACTGCAGCTGGCTGGACAGATTTGTCTTGGAGTACAAACATGGATACAACTCGATATACAGTAGGAGATGGTAGTGAGTGAATTGAATTTAGAGGGTGTTGACTTAACAGGGATCAATGATGATGACAGTGAAAGCCTAGGCTCTGGCATTCGTAGAGAACCTTCCTTTTCGCGTTGGTGTGATGATGATGGAATGGTCCATTTGGATCAGCAATTAGGTAATGGAGATGTTAGCATAGAAGAAGACTCTGATTTTGAGTTACCTTTTCCTCAAAAGAATGAGCTACAAAGCAGACCTTTAGATAGAGAGACATTCTTTCACCAAAATTTTCAGCAGAGTATGCAAATGAATGGTACTGCTACTATGGATGATGATTCTATTTATCGGAGAGGTCATGGATCCGAGAAGTATGTGGCTTTTGACATTGAAAATAATTCTGAAAGGGGAACAGTTGGTGTTGACTCCGTCGTTTCTGTTGCTGGTGATGGATCATTGGGAAAAAGCTCCCACAATCCTATTTCTGTAGCAAATATCTTGAAGACGTTGTTTTTCATTCTTGTGTGGTACACTTTCAGTCTATTTTTGACCTTGTAAGTTCCTTTTTTATACTGTTGGTAATTGTTAGCATATATGCCCTGTTTAGTGCTATTTGTGATGCAAATCCTCTTTTCCTTCATCTCTTATTTTAAACTATTTTGAACAGGTATAATAAAAGTCTTTTAGGAGATCATATGGGAAAGTTTCCAGCTCCTTTTTTAATGAATACTATCCACTTTTCAATGCAAGCTGTTTTATCAAAATTTATCACCTGGTTTTGGTCACATAGATTTGAGACTAATGTTGTCATGTCTTGGAGGGATTACTTTTTGAGAGGTAATTTTCAATTCCCCTACCTCATTCTTTCTATTCTTACTCTGCCCACTATATTATGCTGATTAGGTATGCAATGCTATAACTTCTTAATACATTTTGACTAATAGTTTTTGTTATTGACTGTTAGTCATCCAGAATGTTCTACATCAGTTATATTTAGAGTGCTTTTGATTTAAAATAATTTGTGATTCTTTGTGGTGATAGCTCTTCTGAACTAGGATTTTTATTTTTATTTTTTTGTATAATCATTTTTTTAACCCATAACAAGATTCTAGCAATACTGTGGTCCAAAACATGGAACCTTTTTGTGGCTTCAAATAGAGACTGAGATTATTAAGGGTCTGTTTGATTGTGTTCTGATTTTTTTGTTCTTAAAATTGTTTTATAGGCTAGTTATGGAAACAAGTGTTTTCTGTATTTTTTCTTGTTTTGAAAGTTAAAAGTCAAAACATAAAACAATAACAACTCAGACATGTACTCTAAATTTGTTTCTAAAAACAAAGAAAAATTATAATTTTTAATTTTTTTTTACAAAACAAGACTTATCAAACAAGTTTTTGTTTTTTTGTTCTGAAAACCAAAAAATTGTCTTTAGAAACAGTATTCAAACAAGGTCTAAGTTTCTTCTGTAGCAATGTTCAATTTTTTCTTTCTTCCCGTTTTTTTTGTTTGTCTAGTTTCTTTTGGTTTTAGGTTGTAGGGAAGTCCTATTGGAACTAAGTGGGAATGGGAAATATGGATGTGGGTAATTGAATCCCCACCAAATAACCTCAGCTCCCTTGTAAAGATCAGGGGAGATACTAGTTGAGCTCTTTTCACCGTTGGAAAATGTCCAATTTTAGTCTGTGATTATGTACTACTAAGTTCTATCCCTTCTAACCATGTCGTGTTTTTTTTTAACAAATGAAGATTTTCTTGGGAAGGAAAGAAGTTACAAACTATCCAAGTCATTATCTCCCTACTTCCAGGAAGTTTCCAGACATTCTGCACCATTGTGTTTCAATCATCGCATTGTTGCTGTTGATATTGCCAAGTACCTTTTGCAATAATCTTATATCTACCACAACCTGTATACAAACAAATTTCCTAAAAGTAGTGCATCAAAACCAGAAAAAGTACGAATGATGTTGCTCATTCTATGGGATGGGGGATTCCCATGTTTGTCTGGAAAATGAAAGTACAGAACAGGGATTCCTATTTGTGCCTCATTCCTTAGAACCATAAATGGATAATAAAATCCATTCCTCCTTAGTGAGGTGGGATTGCAATTCCATGCCCCATGGAATGATATTTGATTTTTCTGTTCCTAACATATCTTCATTAATTTTACAAAAATGATAATAATTACCCCTGTTATATTTAACGCTCTTAAATCCATGAGAAATATAGGTTGCAATCTGATACAACCCCTATCTACTGACTCACCTATTGTAAAGAATATTCTAGATGATAAGTCTGTTAGAAGTAGGGAGTGGGTGCTGACATGGAATAGGTGAGAACATTGTGCAAGTTTGTTAGGGGAGTTTGTTATATATTAGGGGTAAGGCTTATGTAGAGGGGGGATTTTGGAATTTGGGACTTCTTGGGCTGGGAAACCAGATTGGGAGAGAAATTTGGAGCCTCTCGATTTGCTCCAGAAACCTTTTAGCTTTTCTTGTATTTTTTCCCTTTCTTCTTCCATTATTTCTGAAATTGTCTCTACAATTGTATTTTCCTTAGTTACTTTCAATCAATATATCAGAAAATCCAGATCTTCTTCTAGGCCATTGTTGGTGTCTTGTTGCGTTTTACTCTTTTAGTCTGATAATCTATCAGATCCTTACAATTGGTATCAGAGCTATCCGATCCGGGTAGCTTTGGACCATGGCCACATTGAAAAGAAAGCCACAGAGAAGAGAAGTTCCCAAGTTCTATGAAGATGATGATGCTTGGGGATGGCTCTTCTATATGGAAAAATATTTCCAGGCAGAAGGAATTGTTGAAGAAGAGAAGCTAAAAGAGGCAGTGAAAGGGCTTAGGGGTCGTGCTTTAATTGGTACAAATTCTGGAGTTGCCTCAATCCAAATGCAAATTGGTGGATATTTTTTAGAGCATTCATATAGCGATACTTGCCGGAGATCTGTTTGGAAGAGGAGGAAGTGGAATTGGAGCCCCCAAAGTCAGAATCTGATACGCAACATTTGGTGTTGGAGAAGCCAGAAATTAGGGAAGAAAGTGAGAAGACAGGAACTGAAGAGACGGAGACCATGCCCAAAGAAACGAGCATAGAACAGAATAAGGCTGATGGCATAAACAAGACAGAAGAGGATGAGAAAGATGCTACGGGATCTGAGAATGATACAATAAATGAAGAGGCTGATATCATGGTGGTTGAAGAAAATGAAAACGTCAAAGTTGAGAAAAAATCAGAACGACTCCAACCATTAAAGAAAGCTACGCAAGTGACGGCACTACCATTTTCAAAAGCGTTAGCGATTGACCCACCCTCGTCGCTGGAACCATTGGATTTGGACCTCGGAAGCTGTGCATGGGGCCTAAGTGCAGGTACAATGGTGGCTGGAGATGAATGTGAAACGGATGAACAAAATGCAACGGAGAAGAGAAACCCAACTAGGTCAAAGTTGCAGTTGGGCCAAGTTCTAAATTTAGCCCAAATCTCGGCCCAATTTAATGTTTATTTTTCATATGTTTCTATTTTATTGGAAGACTGGGCTTGTGAGCCCATGAATTTGTATGAGTTAGGTGAGCACAAAAAACATGAGCAAGATCTAAACAAGCTGGACTTGATCACGGACTTGGCAACCCAGGAACAAGAAAACGGCAGTGCGCCTATCAGGTTTTTCATGGACCCATTAGCTCAAAAATTTTCCCAACCACAAATCATAGTCTTCTTGGTTTAAGGTGGGAACGGCTGCTGGGAACCACATGAGGCGCAACTGAGCGTCTGTTTCAGGTTTCGCACCGCTGCCATCTCCATTCCATGGTGGCGTGAGACACTGTTGAGGAGCATGGACTCGTTGAGGCAAAACTGCCGACCATTGGAAGGGGCTTTCCAGCAAGTTGGTCTCAAGGAAGGGGTGGAATCTCAGTTGCAGGAGGGCTTCGCAACCAGTATGAGACCATTAGTCACTATTCTTGTTAACTCTCATAGATGATTCGATCTTTACATATGAAATTGAAGTCACTTTGAATACCTTGGTAGACAACGAAGAGACCAAGAAATTGTTTTTTCCCTTCTTGGAGCATGAGTGTTCTCATATCACCTTATTCGCTGGTTGCTTTAACAAAGCTCACGTCTTCCTGGTTATTAGAAAGACAGAACCACCCATGCATCATATCCAAACCCATCTACATGCTTTTGGCCACCAAGTTGAATTAACAGCAATTCCATTCTTTGTAGAGATTGGGTTAAAGGGTGTTGAATATCCTGTATACTCCAATTTTATGGATGTGGCGGTGATAGAGGTTGCTACAACAATTCTAAATGTTGATTGTATTGTGGTTGAAGTGACAAAGGAAGCCAACAACATTACTAGTGCAGAGACTCTTGAAAGCTTATTCATAAAACCAAATGGAGGAATGGAAGAGGGGCAATGGGACCCTGTGTTGGTGATGGACAGTTCCAAGTACCCCAAATGGAGGATTCTCAAGTGGATTCAGTTTCATGGGATTTTTTTGGTATTGGCAGAATGTGAATTTGCTCTGAGAATTTTGGCTTATTGTCTTCATGCATTGAATATACAACCCATTACAAACTATTTTGTTATCACTAAGAATGCTCCACAAGTTTTTGCATACACAAGAGATGAGGATGGAATGAAGTTTTATTGGTCAGTGGGGATTGAAGAAATGCAATGGGATCCCAGTGGAAGTTATCATTCTTCGGGCATACATGGCTCCCTTCAATTCAAGCAATGGGATCCCAAAATAAGGTTCTCAAGAGCTGATTTACACTTTGAGGACAAGGTGCTTAAAGAGGGGGGGGGGGGGGAGTATTCATACAACCCCTATCTACTGACTCACCTATTGTAAAGAATATTCTAGATGATAAGTCTGTTAGAAGTAGGGTGTGGGTGCTGACGTGGAATAGGTGAGAACATTGTGCAAGTTTGTTAGGGGAGTTTGTTATATATTAGGGGTAACGCTCATGTAGAGGTAGATCGGGGATTTGGACACACTTGGGCTGGGAAACCAGATTGGGAGAGAAATTTGGAGCCTCTCGAATTGCTTCAGAAACCTTTTAGCTTTTCTTGTATTTTTTCCCTTTCTTCTTCCATTATTTCTGAAATTGTTTCTACAATTGTATTTTCCTTAGTTACTTTCAATCAATATATCAGAAAATCCAGATCTTCTTCTGGGCCATTGTTGGTGTTTTGTTGTGTTTTACTCTTTTACTCTGATAATCTATCAGATCCTTACACAATCACTAAAATATTTAAAGAAGAGGTGGTATGATTAAAAGTTTAGTGTCTGTATTGTACCTATATTTGAAATGACAATTTACGCACTTCTAATGTTTTTCTCAGAACTAAAAAGTATTTTCTCAGCCTCTTTTCGAATATGCGTAGGTGAAACTGCGTACAAGAACTGCTCTCACTCCACCCTCGTTAGTCAGGATTTAATGGGGTGTAGTTTTTTTTTTTAACTAAAAAATTGTTTTCTCTTTTTCAGTGACAATATTATTGTTATCAAGTTAATAAAAAAAATGTTAAATAAACTAGAATATTAATCTAAAATATACATTCATATTACATATATAAGATATATAGGGAAAAACTGAAATATTTTTATTTTCTTACACATATAAGATCAACTTTAATTTCCTTCCACGTCAATTCCATGTACCAAACAAATTGGAAATTGGCAATGTTCGTTCCATTCGAACTCACTCCATTCCATCCCTATTCCATTTTCATTCCGTGGAACCACCATTTTGTGTGCCAAATGTGCCAGCATTTAGCCAAATTCAAGGGTAGTATTTAAGGAATACTAAGTGGTACTGTGGTAGGTCACTTATCCATCTAAGAGTCAATAACAATGGCAATCCATTCTGACTGTAGGGTTTTCACTTTCTAGTTTATACCACAAAATACAATGTAATTAATATCCTTAAAAGAAAATTTTGCCCCCACTTTTGATCTATTAAAAGATGTTTTCACTTTCTTGGAACTCCTGCCAGACTTCTGTTTTTCCATATGGATGCTCATCTATGTTCAATTTTTTAATAATTAATCATCAGTCATTTTCTGAATTCAGTATATTTTTTCATTAAAATGCACAAATTTGCAAGTCATATGAATGATCTAACAATACCTAGGATGATTTAACATGCCATTTTTTCTGTTTTCTTTGCTTCTTTCCTCTCTTGCTGATCTTCTACCCTGAAGCACAATTCTTTGCAAATTTCTTACAACTTATTACATTAACTTTTATATCAACTAATGCCACAGATGGACTTTGCCTTTCACAGTTGTACCGACTTCTCTTGGAACAGCTATGGATGTTAACTTGAGCAATGCATCTCTAGTTTTCATCTCTGTCACATTTGCAACAATGGTTTGTGACATTTCTTTTCGTTTCATGTAAAATGATAGAAATGTTAATTTAAATCTATTTTCTTTTGTAATATTACATCAGAATCAGATTCTACATCCCCCCTAGTGCCTCTGCATATTTACCTTTCCTTTTCACTTGCAGTGTAAATCTGCTGCTCCGATTTTTCTCCTTCTGTTTGCTTTTGCTTTCAGGTGAGTTTCATGTCATTTTGTCTTTGTAACGACTCTGATTATGTGATTTTTTGAGATAAATGTTAAACATTCTAAAATTTGTTGGAGTATTGCATTAAGGAAAACAAATTTTATATTATGAAGTCTTGCATAACTCAGAAGACATTTGGTATGTGTAATCATTATGTACAACAATAGTTATTTATTCTGTAAACTGGTAAAATTCTTCTAGAATTGAAGCTTTTAAGACAAATTGTTCCTGAGATCCAGAATTGTTGGAACTGTCCTTAAGCTTTTAGAAATCGCACCCTCCTCCTCCTCATGCTGGTTTTATTAAAATTGCTAGAGTTCTCAATTATGTACTAAATTTTATACATTGTTTAGTTTTTTTGGCCATTAAGAATTCAATATTTGCAATATACAGGAGTGACAAAATAATTGTGGTGTCACAAACAGTTGATAAAATGGTTGGAAAGTGCGGTAATTTCTCCTGAAAAAAATAGTAGCTCTCATAAATTACACCCACTGACAATTGTTGTATGCAATAGTGGTCTCACAGCCCAATCCATAATACTGAAAAGTCCACAACAATGCAATGCTTTCTGCCAATGTCATTGCACTGATATTTTTTTTTTCTTCATTTTTAATAGAAAAACACATTTTAATAGGGATAAATAGGGAAAGTACAACTAGGGGGAGGATAAGATATCCTTCAAAGATAAGCCATGAAAATTTTAACACGCATCAAGCCTGCCCAGTTTCTCTTTGTATCAGAAATGGCAACTCCCTTGAGACAACCATGAGTACATCAAAGAGAAGCCATAATAAAGAGATATTCTTAAAGAAGCAGGCATTCTACTTTAACCAAATGCACAAAAAACATGCAGAAAGTTCAGGTTGCACAAAATTTTAGTCTTTTATTTACAAAATCTTTATAGTGAACCTTAAAAGCTGCTACGATGACACACCCAGTTCTCATCAAGGATATCAAAAGGACTATTTCAGAGTAAAGCAGCTGCTTTACAATGCAAGACATGGTGGCCTACTGTTTATAAACTATATCTTCACATTATGCATTGGGAGAAAGACTGATGTGATAGGCCTCCAGATCTAGGCCATAACACTAATCTGACCCTATGTCACATTTTCACTTGATGCCATGATATTCAAGTTGCTGATAATTTTCAAAGAATGACATTTCATACCTTTGTTCTTCCATAAACATGCTATCAATTATATTTTTATTTCTGTATTCTTTAATCTCTGTCATTTTTTTCGCACGGCTGTATATTTTTTGTTCTCAAATGATTACATGTGCGGTTTTACATTCTGTAGGTGAAGATTAATCGTGTGTATTCATTTTTACCTGTTTTCTGTCATTTAATTGTAAACATTTGTTGGAAGGTTGGAGACACCAAGCTTTAAACTATCGGGCATCATCTTAATAATATCCATTGGTATCTTACTAACAGGTATTGATGTCTTCCTTCACTTTCAGAGTATTAAATTAATCATTTCAATATGTATTGATTTGCACTTAGGAATTTAGAAAATCTGAGTCTGTTTGGCTGCCTACAAGCTAAGTGGTTAAGTAGAGTGAGGGCACCTTGACAAGAGTAAGCAGGATATTTATTATGGATGTTTCCATCTTAGCATGCCATATTGATTATATCTCTGAATTTTGTGTGTGAAAGATTGTATTTCAATTCCAAAATGAAATAGCATCCAGACAGAAGTTAGGAAAGATATTTTATACTAACAAGTTAGTTTGGAAGTTAATTAACTAAACAGTCATCAGAATTTAGAACAGCCAATAAGTTCTTCCTCATATTCTCATTGGAGTTCTCTAGCATTTATAAGTGTTGTTTTTTCTCATGAATGTTTTGGAACTGTGATAACAATTTTGAGCTTTGAAAGATTCTCAATTTATATTGGTTATTTTTTTTCCTATGGCACTCTTGAATCTTGATCTTTAATTTTTAATTGAAACTTATCAAAGTGCTTTATGCTAATTTTGGGAATTTATACCACATTAAGAATTCAAACCTTATACCTTTCATTTTATTTTGTTTACTGCAGTCGCAAAAGAGACAGAATTTGAATTTTGGGGATTCATTCTTGTTATGCTTGCTGCTGTTATGTCTGGGTTTCGCTGGTGTATGACTCAGATCCTTTTGCAGGTATCGTATTTGCATTTTTGTTTCTCTATATATTCTATATCTACATGTCTATCTCTGCACACACAAACACATCAACATTCTGTTTTGTTTTCCTGCTCTTGTTAATTAAACATTCTTGCTTCATTTTGCTGGGATGGAACCTGATTTTGATTCTCGTCATGTATGTTGAACTGAAAACCAAATTGGAAGAAAGAAGCCTATGGTAAGTGCCCTGCATAACTCCATGTCAATAATTTATTGAAAATAGTTTTATTAGATTTATATGATATATTTCATGAACAGTTTACTCAATTAAAATTATAAAAAAAAAATAATTCATTTATTTTTGTTTTTTTAGTTTTGGTCAATCAATCCATAAATCTAACATTAATTTGTGCCAATTTATTTATTTTTAATTTACCATGGATTTCTTCTACCCTTTCTGGAAACTCGGATATAAATTTCTATGAATAGATAATGTACAATAGTAGATTCAGAAATGGCACATTATGCTTATGCCTACAGATTCGAGATATTGAATTTCATGAAAACAAATCACCAAATATTTTAAAATAATCCACTCCGCATTAAACCCCGACTAGCGATGGTGGGATGGGGTGAGGGCTATTCTTGTATGCAGCCTTATCCTTGCATAATTGCAAAGAGGTTGTTTCGGGGATTCGGACTTAAGAGGATAATTTTTATTTATATTTTTGATAAAAGAAGAAATTTATTAAGATCAAGAGAAAGAATTTCAAAGAAGATCAATGTAACAAAGCTTCCCAATCCCTCAGCATATATGTTAGATAAACCTCATACAGAGGACCATGAGCTTTGCACCAAATAGACGCCAACTGCCTAATCTTATCCCAAGTCAAGTGATGTGGCGATGTGCAAAAGAAACCTCCTTGAAGAAACGAGAGTTCCACTCTAACCAAGTAGACGATATTGTGGCATAGATTGCCCATTACCACAAAAATTTAGCCTCTTTACTTTTACCAAAACCATGAGAACTAACCATAAAAAATTGGTGCAGGGACCTAGGAGACACCCAACGTTCACTGAAAATTACGAATAATGAGTGCCATAAAGAAATGGCAGCAGAACAATGTAAGAACAGGTTATGTACAGATTCTGAGCAAACACCACACATTACACATACCAGGGGAAAGAGCCCTGTGTGACCTTGAAACCTGTAACATGTCATTAGTATTAATTCTATTAAGTACTACAATCCTTTGGTCTTCACCATGCCAAAGGAAAATGCCAAAGCCATTTAGCAGCCAGAGCAATCTAACGTTCTGAGACACCAACATATCATGAACCAAGCCCCCTTTATTCTTAAGATGACAGACACAAACTCACCAGATGATCCTGTCTTGTATCTGAAGCGCCCAGCCAAAGAAAATCCCTCATAATCTTTTCTATTGTTTGGGCAACTCCCACAGGGAAACAAAATAAAGGCAAGTTGTAGAGAGAGATACTTGAGAAGCAAACATGAATAGAGGTAAGCCAACCCCCAAGAGAGTAATAAGCTCCTTTCAAATTATCTAGGTGCTTAGAGATTTTCTTCACTACTGGATCCCAAAAGTAGGCAGCTCTAAGAGGTTAATTGTATGCCTTTTTGTTGGAGTCTCCTTGCTGGAAAGCTGATGGATAAACGATGGTGACTTCAACTGCCAGAGGATTATAATAGATTTGTTTTTATATAACTTACTGCCCTCCCCATTAGATATTCCTCAATCTCATCAATTAAATACTCCTTTGGTTGCTTCGCAGTCCATTTCTGGACTCCCAAACAAGAATTATAAAGCAATTGGCTTCTCCTTCATGAAAAAAGATTACAATTTTTTTTTTCTTGGCATATAGGTCTCACTTATTAGTCTTGGAAATATGTTTTAAAGCTACCACCTTTTACAGTTTACACAACTCAGAGTGAGAGACCTTAATTTATAAGCTTGAAAGCTGAATTAGGTGCTGGAAGGAGGTGATTTTACCTTTAAAGATTTTTCAAACCCTGAATCTTACATTTAAGCACAGAGCTTTGATTATTATGCTTCTGAAAAAGAAGTTAATACATGAGTTCGATAAGGGCGGATTTAAAAACTTATCAAGGAATTTCACTTTCTTCTCTTGATAAAAGAATTTAATGAAAGGGAAGACAAACCTCCTAACGGCCAAAAAACCACATATAAAAGGGAAATACAAAAATCTGCTCAAGAGAGCACTCCAACTCCAAACATTTGATGTGGGCCTTGAATGTCTGAAATTATAGAGGGTGACTGTTTATTTGAAGACTTATCAAATCTAATTCTGTAAGTTGCCATATTTTTAGTGTTTCTCACCTTCTAAATTGTGTCTCGATCGTCCCTTGAGCCTTTTCTTTGCTCGCATTCACTTTCCAATAAGAATTTTATAAGTTCTGTTATATTTTAGCAAAAATTTTATACTACAAATTATTTCAGGTCTGAAAAATCCACTTACTCTGATGAGCTATCTAACTCCAGTAATGGCACTGGCAACTGCACTTCTTTCTCTGGCATTAGATCCATGGGATGAATTCCGAGAAAACGAGTACTTTGATAATTCATGGCATATAGCTCGAAGTTGCTTGCTGATGCTTTTTGGTGGGACGCTTGCCTTTTTTATGGTAGGAGTGTATATTCCCTGTAAGATGCAAATATGTTCTTTTATCCCTCTTTCCCTGCCTCCGGACACTCAAGGAGGAATATAACATTTTTATAAATTTTAATGTTTGACTTGCTTCTCTTGTCTTAAACTGGCTTTTGTTTGTTTATAGTCATATTAGTTAACTTTAGTCTTTGTTCCTCTAACATTTGGATCTTTATCTTCTTCTTACAGGTATTAACAGAATATGTTCTGATCTCAGTAACTAGTGCTGTCACAGTCACGATAGCAGGGGTTGTTAAGGAGGCTGTCACCATATTGGTATCAATTATGTTTTTCGATGATTTTCATTTGTTGATATGATTATCCAGTGACTGCCCCTTTTATTATTCGATCAATATTTCTAGACTATGTAGTTCCACTTCTATGGTGTAATTCTATCAGGAGTACATTATTGCAACATATGCGTTCATTTACCAATAATATTTACGATGATCCATGCTAAGTAAAACATTAGCATTCATTGTATCCAAAAGAAAAAGTTAGCATTCATGGAACAGTTTTAGCTATGTATTGTCTTAACTGTTCCATTAGCAATTATACAAATCTGTCTCTTTTTTGTTGGTATCCTTGTTGCAGGTGATGTTGGTTGATGAATTGGTTGATGAACTGGGATACCTAGAAAACTTGAAATAAAGAAATTTCTTAATTTGGTTTTATCCTGATGTGGGGCCAGCTGTAGTGTTTTAAATGCTTAATTAATTAGAGCTGTCATTTTCATTTATAGTTTAGTTAGTTTATTGTATTTCGCTTGGCTTAGTAGTATGGGTAATTTGCTAATTTGCCAATTCTGTGTTGCAGCAGTAGAGTTTGGTAGGTTATTAAGCTTAAGCTCTGATAGCATTATATACTTGGTCTGTACAGATTATATTAGAACTCGAGCTAAACAGAGCTTGTTACCACTGAAGAGTATATTTTTCCACATAAATTTAGATTGTTAAACCTGTCTGTTGTAAATGTTTAGGGCATAACCTGAGAGTGCTAAACCTGTCTTAAGAGTAGTTTCCTACAAATTGCAGATATACTTTTTATTGAATCTGAAACTCAACGGTTGTGCTGAGTTCACCAATTTTTAATAACTTTTTTAATGTTGATGATGGAGAAATAAGTGTGGAAGTTGAGCATGATATCATTATTTTGTCATTTTTGTAGTTTTTTTCTTGAGAAACCGGGTGCTTTTTAGATTTCAAGTCCATTTTGGAGTTTAGTTTTAATCCACTATCATTGTAACACTTCTTTACTATCATTCAATCAGATGTTACCATCTCATTTAAAGAGTTTTTGTTCTTAAATAGTTGTTAGCCTTGTCAAATATTTTTAATAATGTGAGAATACATGATTGGATGATAGTGTCAAAAGGTTTTGCATTAACAGTGAATTAAAACTAAATTAAAAGATAAATACCCATTTGTTCTATCGTACAGAACTACAGATATGAATTATTTTACTCATAAATGCTTTGTATTGAATAAATATTTAAATATTAAATATTGTTTTTATTAAATCTTCTTGCATCTGGGTTTCTGATTGCACACCTACTTAAACTTAATGTTCTGGTTTCATGTTGTTTTGTGTAGGTTGCAGTATTGTACTTTCATGATGAATTTACTTGGTTGAAAGGATTTGGTCTATTCGTTATTATGGTTGGTGTCAGTTTGTTTAATTGGTACAAGTAAGTCATTAGCAGAGATATATCTCAATCAACAATCTCTAATTTGTGATCATTCTTTCCTCAACTTTTAATGTATTTTCTGATACTTTCAACACAATCGTGTTATTTTAAGGGGAACTTTTATGTTTTCTTTGTCGCCTTAAATACTCTAGTTGTTTTTAATTAATAGTTCAACTTTAATTGAAAACTGAATAAATAAAATGGTTACTTTATTTATGATTTTTTGTCTTCCCAAGTCTAAGAACTATTTTTTCAAACTTTTTCCATTTTTCTCGACTTTTTTTTTTCTTTTTTTTTTTTATCAGAGAAACATACAAAACATAATGAAACCACCTCCTTTAGTTTATAATATGTCAATGGAATTGCTAATTTTGTGATCAAATAATACATTAGAGCTCAAGTTACTATCTTGTTCAACAAAACTATATTGATGTACCTCAGAAATATTAATACTTGGTCTCAATTTAATGCTAGTCATTAAATGTTTTTGTTCCTTTTTTTTTATAATTTCAGATACAAGAAGCTTCAGAAGGGCCATGCAGGTGACAACGATGTGGCAGAGCATCAAGCAAGAGATTCTGCTGCCAAATATGTTATTCTTGAGGAGATGGATGAACAAGATGATGGGATCTGAAACCTTCATGGACCAATTAATTCAAATCCAAAGTAAGTCTTTTCTTGGATGATAGTTAAATGATGCAAATCATAACCTAATATTTTATATGTTTACAATGGCTTCATACTCTATATTCATCCAGAGGCAGCAGATGCTACATGTTATTAAAATCCTGCAAATGATAACCTTGGTTCCTTTATAATAGAAAAAAAAAAAAAAAATGAAGGCTGAAATCATGAAAGTCTTAAGTTTCAATTAAAAAATATGGCTTGTTTTTGCAAGGAAATTTGCAATATGTGTAGTTACACAGCATCACTTCAATTTTTTGAGACTGAAATGTTAATATATATAAAATATCTTTAGTATTTTCCAAATGTTGCATGTTGTTTGTTGTTAATTTGGTTATAAGTCTTAATCAGTTTACTATTTACTGAAGTCTGTTTTTCTAAATTATATTGTATTGAAGCAACGATTTCTAAAGACCAAAGGGCACAAAATTAACTTCCAGCTTCATCTCATCTTTTCAGTAATCGCATGCTTATGTTTCCCATTGGAATTGTGATGTCAGAGTTCTTCCAAGTTTTCTGAGTAAACAAATTTTCGAGATATATAGCCTGGCTCCAATCAAATTCCACATCAATTTTGGCTTGTATTCTGTCAGAATATGTGCTTAATCAGTTACAGATTTTGGCATTCTTTGGAGTTGATAAGATACATGTTGTAAATCACAACAGGTTGTATTGTAATACATCATTTTTCTCGATTTTTGCTTTGTAGATTAGGGAATTTTGTTTTTAACCATGTTATCAGTATTTTGCTTGTATATATGAAGCACGAACACTCTTTTTTACCGTACGTGTCAGAAACGGCTGGGACACTGAACATTCAGGTAAAACTCATGTGATGATTAGACACCTGAATGATTTGGTTATTTAACAAAAAAAATTCATAAAATTACTTTTTTCCCCCTTTCACCTACACACATGTTGGCGGAAAAAAAGTTCATTAAGGGGTGAATTTATAGTATATTGTTTGTAAGTTATAATTATATGACAAAAAAATAGGGATGATGTCAATGAGGATTAACAAATCTGGTTGAATCTTTTGCCCAAGCCGTGACTTCGGTTTGATTTTCAAGTTTTTCTTATTTGTAGATGATATATAATTATGGGGTTTGTTTTTCTCATGTTGCATGAGAAAACAAATCCTTCTTACACACCATAAAAAGGTGTGCCACTCATTTTTTTGTTTTTTTGTTTTTTTTAAATAGGTGGGTTCCACACTTGATGTATCTATGACATAAGATTTGAATTCTCATGCAACATAAGATTTATTTTTTCCTATAATTATAGTGTAAATGTTGGGGCTTTTTGACCCTTATGGCCCTTATTTAATAAATAATTACTAATTTGACCCTCATTTTAAATTAATACGAAAATTTAACCTCTCCCACAAACATAACACCAATCTGCCCATGTTTGACCGTTGACCACACATCCTACCCGGGTACACACCTACGTACCCGGGTATTTTTTGAAATTTCTTACCTACCCGGGTAGATAGGTGTGTACCCGAGTAGAGTTCTTCGTTTCTGGGCACACTTTGCATTACTTACCCGGGTAAGTGTCGACCAGGAACCCCAATATCAATGGGTTTTGGCCATTGTTGCGTGATTTAGGTTTTTGTTCCCCAAATCTCTCTCCCTTGAGCTCTCTATTCTGAAAAATCACACATATAATTCATCTCATCCATCCATAAAGCTTGATCTTTGTAGGACACTGAGATTGCACCTCCACACACATTTTGTTCTAAAAAATCCGAACTAACATCCAAAAACCCAAAACTAGACCTAATTTTCATGGGAAGGATGAGTTCAAGTCCAAACATGGTTCCTATAGTTATTTACTACAATGGAAGGAATTTTGAAGGTCTGAACGGTGTCCGATTTGAAGGAAAAACAAAAACGATGAAAATCAAAGTGGGCACTACATGCAATGAACTGAAGCAGAGAATCCTCCAAAAAATGGGGTTAGAAGGCATCCATTCCATCCTCCGCATGATAGCCAGGTTAGAGATTGTACTGGATATGGATACAATATACTACATTGGTAATGATATCAATGATGATGAAGATGTGGAGTTCGTCACAGATGCGTATGTTGGATGGAAAATATTAAAATATATTGAGATTTATGTTGAAGTTGATGCTGGTCAGTCTTCATCTTTGCCGGTGCATGCAACCACTACTGCACAATGTACTGGTCAAGAAGATACAATTGTACGATCTTCCGCACCTCCTCAGGTAGCCTTGGATGAGGATGAAGATGAGGACTATGTGGATAGCGAAGATGAGGGAGAACCTGAAAGTGAAATTCCTCCAGGTGATTCGTCAGACACTGACGTGGACGGAAATTTTGACGCAGACACGAGCGCTGTAAGTTTGGGTACCCCAGCCTTGTCACCACTCCATGTTGACCCAGGCTTGTCACAACTGCATGTTGACCCAGCCTTGCCACAAGTGCATGTTGACCCAGCCTTGTCACCACTTCATGTTGACCCAGTCAGTAGTGGTAAGTTTATAAATTGTGACATTTGCTTTTGACAATTGTGGTGATATTCATTCAGACAAATGAGAGTTGATGTTTAGATGCAGGGACAGCGGTGGAGCCTTTTTGGAATGAAAGCCAACATTATTCATTCATTAATTGGGCCCACCCTAATGACGAGTTGGAACTCCTATATGGGGATGATGACTTGCATGGAGGTTGGAAGTTAGGAGATCCATTATTTGTGCAACAAGAATTTGGATCCAAACCTGAAATGCAACATGCTGTGAAGATACATTGTATGAAGGGGCGCAGGACAGCCATAGTTGAAAAAAGCGACGAATCAAGATTTGTTATGAAGTGTAAAAACCATGCTGACGGTTGTCCCTGGTATATGAGGGCAATTAAGCCAAAGAAGGGAGCTAACTGGGTGGTCCGTAAATGGGGTCAAGGGCACACATGCCTAAATCAGGGCCTATCACAGGATCATAGACAGTTGGATTCAGATGTCATTTGTGCGGCTATAATGAGTACGTATTCTACTGTGTACTTAATGATTTAGTATAATTGAGAATATGTTAAAATTCTATTTTTTTTTCCAGATATGTTAAAGGAAGATCCATCCACAAAACCAGCTCTAATACAAGAGAGGATACAGGGAATATATGGATACAACATAACATACAGAAAGGCCCGGAAGGCAAAAATGAAGGCGATTGTTAAGTTGTTTGGTGACTGGGAGAAATCGTACGGATTCTTGCCCAATTGGTTGACGTATATGACGCAGGTGAATGTGGGTTCTGTGTTCAAACTTGATACAAATCAATGTTTTGATGAACGTCGGGTTTATACAGACAGGGTTATATTTCATTAGGGTTTTTTGGACATTTCACCAATGCATTGAGGCATTCAAATATTGCAAACCTATAATTCACATTGACGGCACTCATCTGTACGGGAAGTACAGAGGAACTCTATTGATTGCTACATCTCAGGATGGGGATGGATATCTGCTTCCTATTGCCTTTGCTGTTGTTCCTCCAGGTGAGAGGTTGGAAGATTGGTCTTGGTTTCTAAGCCTTTTACGTTTTCATGTCACACATAGGCACGGTATTTGCCTAATATCCGATCGTCATCGAAGCATCATTAGGGCGGTCAAAGATCACGCTGGATGACAGCCTCCATATGCTTATCATGTATTTTGTCTACGTCACATCGGAAGCAATTTCAATTCCCGCTTTAGGAATGTGGAATTGAAGAAAACGTTGATGAAATTAGGTAATGTATCAATTTTTGTGATGCCTAATAAATGCAAATTCAATTCCCGCTTTATAAATCCATTATAAAATCGTAACTAACCAATTGTATTTGTGGCTTCATTTTTTTCCAGGGTACACATGTTCAAAGATCAATTTCGACATTCGATACAAGGAATTTATCGACAACAATCCTGAAGTGGCTTCATGGTTGGATGCGATTCCAAAAGAGTAATGGTGCAGGTCGTACGATGAGGCAGGACGTAGGTTTGGTCATATGACAACCAACCTATCTGAGTGTGTGAATAAGGTGCTTCGTGGAGCACGTAATCTACCAATAACTGCATTGGTGAAGATGACATTCAGTAGACTCGTTGAATATTTCGTCAAGAGACGTGAAGCCATTGATAAAGATATCTCACAAGGAAGGATAATTTCAAAGAAGGTTGAGGCAGCTTTGGAAAAAAATGATGAATTGGCCGGCACTTATCGTGTGAGGATATATGATAGTTCCCTATTACTGTTTGAGGTTGAGGATGCCTACAATCAATCTACTCACGAGGTTGGTGACACCATGAGAGTTGACTTAATCAATCGTAAATGTCAGTGTGGTAGGTTTACAGCAAGGAGGTATCCCTGCAGCCATGTTTTAGCAGTTTGCAAGGCAGCCAGGTTAAACCATTATGATTATGTGGATGATATTTTTAAAATCCCAACCATTTCTAAAGTATATGCTGAACACTGGTTTCCTATTGGCAATGAATTGTTGATTCCATCCGTTATTGGGCCTATTGTAATTCCGGATTCACGGTTGGTACGTGCAAAAGGAAGACCAAAGTCTTCAAGGATTCAGAATGAGATGGATTGGGTTGAGTCTCAACCGACGAGCAGTCAGAGCAGATGTAAGCATTGCAAGCAAGTTGGACATAACATTCGTACATGTCCATTGAGACTAAGACAAGCATGATTATGTATTGTTTCTATGTAGTACTTTGTTTTGTAATGACATTTACTATTTAAGTATTGTTTTGTTTGTAATGACGTTTATTATTTACATATTATGTACTCGTTGCGTATTGTGCATTCCGAATGCAAACCATACCCATTTACCCCTTCCCCAAGTCAGTTAAGGTAATTGTATTAGGGTACAATAAAAAAAAGTTTGAAAAATGGCCAAAACAGAGGCTGGCCCTGCATAACCAACTGATCTACCCGGGTAACCTGTACGGGTGTACTCGGGTAGCATGTACCCGGGTAAACCAGTACAGGTTACCCGGGTAGATCAGTTGGTTATGCAGGGCCAGCTTCTGTTTTGGCCATTTTTTAACCCTTTTTTTGATTGTTCTGTAATACCCACATACAATATAACTTGGGGGTGGATTGATTTCGTACAAATAGGCAACCGGAAGCATAATGTGCGCCAATCAAAGTTGAAACTTAGACAAGTACGAATTTGCAGGAAATGAAAATTGCATTCAAATAGGACATCAAATTGCATTCAAATGAAAATCACATTACAAAAAGATCCATCAAATATTGATCAAAATATTTAGGTCCAAAATGCAAAATACATAATACAAAATGTAAAACCCTATGGACACTAATAGGACACACTAATCCGATTGCATGTCCTCCCCATTCTCATGATCCTCATCCACATCATCAGAGTTCTCCTGTGGATGGGCACCCCTGCCAACTAAATCCTCTAAATGTGCAACCCTTCTGTCCAACCGCGAAACACTTCTGTCCATCTGGTTCCGCCACTTGTTCGTGCTCTGTCTATATCCTCTAAAGTCAGTAGACAGTCTCCACATGGATGCCATGACATCATCAAGTGTCCATCCACCCTCGGGAGGAGCTGGTGGTCGCCCTCTGCGGGTGGGACGTGTCTGTCCGTCATCAACCTCATCATCATCATCGTCGCCATCATCAAGGCTTGCAGTAAAAACCAAGAAAAGCAAAAATGTCACATTAAAAAAAAAATCAAAACAAGAATGCATAAGGCCATAAAACCAAACACATCACCTGCAAGTGCATCCTCCATCTCAGCATCGTGGTGGACTGGGATCTCAGGTGGTTCTGGTGCCTTCTTCCAGTACCAGGGACCCGCTCTGCTTTGCTGGATCCCACACTGCTTCAGCAGTCTCTCACCAAATATGGCATTCCACCCTGTGGCGACCTTAAAGTTCTCTGTCGCCATAGGCACACCAAACCTATGTAGGATCTTCTGCACCAGGAATGCAAAAGGCAATTCAGCCTTCTTGGACTTGGCAGCCTTCCACATCAATATGCAGATATAATGCCTCCAGTTCACCTCCCTGCGGTGGAGGAGGGCCCACAGTATAACAAAATCTCCTTCCAGCACCTTCGAATGATTATGCGGACGCTGAAAAATAATATGTGTGACCACATAATGGAGAATACGAGCAGAAACCGACAAGTTGCTCACAGGGTAATGACAAAAATGTCCGGCCTCGGCGTCTGCCCTCCTGGTCTCTGTGACAATGGTCTCCCTGTCATAATCACCAAAGATATGATGGTTGTCTCCATCATATAGGGCTGCTCCTGTGACAGCATCAAAATCATATCCCAGGAGCTCTGTCCAAATGGGCGCAGTCATGACGATATCAATCCCGCAGATACGGGAAGTCAGCTCGCCATTCGCATAGCCAAGGTTCTGGTAGAAGGCTCTCACCATCACCTCCAAGTAGGGGCATCTCATCTCCGCAAGCACAATTAAATGTGTCTCCTCAAGTAGCGGCACAATTTCAAAATTCTCCAAATTGAAGAAGGCTGAATCCAGTGATTTCGGCTCACAGATCTTCCTGCTCATGAAATATTTGACATACTTTTCGTGGGCAGCTACATCGTCATCAAACAAATAACCGAACGGCAAGTCCGGAGCCTGACTCGAACCAGCCTGCGGCTGAGAGGATGACGACCCATCCTGTCGCCGCTTGCTTCTTCGCTCGTTTTCCACCAACGGCAGCTTTGAGATGCGTCTGGCACTCATTTCGTCACACAACTAAACTGACAAAAAATGCCAACATCAGAAATATAAACATACAGATTAGGGTTAGGGTTAGGGTTAGGGTTAGGGTTAGGGTAACACATACAAGGGTAACACATACAAATTGATAAAATTATTCGGTCTAAATGCAATAATATAAACGAAAATACAAGGAATTGATAAATTTACAAATGAGGGAGGGATATATGGAATCAAATCAATCAAACGAAAAAAAAAAATACTTTAAATCGATTGCAATCGGTGGAAGGCAGAGAGGATCACACACTGATGATCAGAAACAACAGTAATTTGTGCAAGATTCGACCTTCAAATCGCACCTAATATGCCCCTCAAAGCAGCTCTACTCGGGTACCCCTTTGTGGGTTTTGCCGAATGGGGCTGCTGGGCTATATAAAACGCATTCTGGTCGACACTTACGTACACACTTATGTACCCGGGTAAGCAATGCAAAGTGTGCCTAGAAATGAAGAACTCTACCCGGGTACACACCTATCTACCCGGGTAGGTAAGAAATTTCAAAAAATACCCGGGTACGTAGGTTTGTACCCGGGTAGGATGTGTGGTCAACGGTCAAATAGGGGCAGATTGGTGTTATGTTTGTGGGAGATGTTAAATTTTCGTATTAGTTTAAAATGAGGGTCAAATTAGTAATTATTTATTAAATAAGGGCTATAAGGGTCAAAAAGCCGTAAATGTTGGTGATCTTCTTTGTTGTGAGGGGACTAGTCTTCCCTTAATCTAAACTTTTATATATAAAAAAAGTTAAAAAATAAAGCTGATAACTATAACCAAAGATTTATATAAGTTTTTTCGAAGAAATAAAAAAGATTTGTGTAAGCTTGATGATGATATTTACTATATATGGGTTTAATATTAGAGATAAAATTATTTTTTATATACATATAAAAGTGTATGGAGTTTATATTTTTTTTCCCCTCTTCTCTTCATATTGGTCTTATATGAGATAATTTATTTCCTAATCCACTATATATATATGACAAAAAAAATTAAAAACAATACTCACTACTAAAAATTTATATGAGCTCAAGGGAGATAATTGCACACCTTAACTCCTTCGTAGCTCCACTAAGCTGTTCACACAAAACTTTTGGACATTCTTCTAATGTCGTTATCATGTCCATGCTTCATAATTTGAACGTTGTCCGATATCCATGTCTGTGTTCATGCTTCGTAGTTTGTATATATTAAATACAGTTCTTAATTTTGTACCAACACCCAAATTGGCAGTGGCACTTCAACGATCTTTACTTGAAAAATATAGTGTCAGTTTTATTGTTATAATGGAAAATCAACTCAAACACCAACCAGAGTTGTATACTCATAACAACAGCTGCATACTTTCATTATAGGTACCTATGGAGCCTCAAGACATGCAAGTTGAAAGTATAAGAACAGGCATTAGCATTCTTAAAAATATGCCAACAAGACAAGTGCCTGCTTGTTCTGGGATCGTTGGTTGTGCACCACATGATTCCATTCATGCTAAAGAAATCATATAATCATTGTGAAGGATAGGGTGATTGAAGTTATGGTGATCGAACTAAAAAACCGAAAACTGAATTAATAGAAAAATCAAAAATTAAAAAAAAAAATCACATATTTTAATTGAATTGGAACGATTTTTGGTTTGATTGGTGAAAATTGATCCAATCCAATATATTATGTATTTATTATTTTCGAAAGATGGTGATGAAATCTTATTATTTTGTAGACTTGAAATTTTGGATGTTATTGATAGCAAATTATCTTATTTTAGTTTTTCATTGTCTATTAATTTATTTTACTCGTTGTGAGTTTCAAACTTGAATTTTCCATGATTTATAATTTTGAATATTTTTATTTTGATATAGCTAATAATTTGTATGACTGAAATTTTAGGTTTTTTTTCGAAAAATTGAGAATCGATCTAATTCAAATTGTATAAAATTAAATTGGATTTTTAAAAAAATCCAAACCAAATAGATGATTATATCATATGGGAGGAATTTGATCGGATGATTTTTTATTTTTTAACTTTAATACCGACAATCCTGACCATGAACAATCTAATAAAGAAAGACAACTTGAAGGGGGAAGAAAAGAGACCCAACTTTTGCATAAAATTCAACTGCAAGTTAATAACAATAATAATAGCTCAAAGATCACACCACGGGCAACTAAATCCAGCACAAGATATACAGAAAAATACATGAGACTAAAACAATGAAAAAGAAAACCATGAACACTCAAATTTAGGCAACTTGACAAGAAGAGAGATAAGATAAGGTTTCTGTAGAGGAAAAGGACGACCCCAATAAAAGAACTGAAACGATAGGAACAATAACAACAGCCTCTCTGAGAGAAACAGCTTTTGTTGCAATCAACAGAGATTTCACTGCTACCTTCTTTATGTTCTCCAGCAGGTACGGTTTACTTGTAATCTTGCATCTTGCTCCTAATTGAATGAGTTCTTTTATCAGTAAAAAAATATAAAAATAAAATAAATAAAAGAACCTTTTACTAAGCCCTCATAGCTATTTGTATTCTCGTGTTTTATTTCTAATGATTAGTTTTCTAATAGTTAATGACTGGATAAACCAAAATTCTGCTAACAAAAAACTAAAATCATAAAAATTGGCACTCACTTAGTATTCACTAACTAATGGAGTAGTAGTGTACCTGTGCCATAGACTTAAGATGACAAATATTTGGGGCAATCTTCAATGGTCAAAAGACCATGTTGGAATAAAGGACCATGTTGAAATTCAAACCAAGGAAAAATCCCTGTGAGAGCTGGCAACTTTTTGAGTTCTAGGGAAAACAGATTAGGAAACGATAAATGGTTCCCATGATCATCATCATCATCATTATTATCATCAACCACCATTCCACCACCCTCTTCATTTGTAGCTTTATGTTCAAATTTAACAATATGCTCAAGCTGAGAGCACGATTCTATGTTTAGGAATCCCAGGCAAGGACAATGACCAGCCATAGAATAAGAGAAAATGCATTTCAATTTGTTGCATATTTCAATCCTAATGCTGCAAAGTTTTGGGAAACGAACTTGTTGCGAGAGAGCAGATAAGTTTTCAAGTTGTTCTGCTTCCTCTGAATCTAATGAAAGTATGTCTTCCAATTCATCACACTCCTTTACTTGCAGACTACGCAACTCCGGCAGGCTTATAACAGTGGTGGAGAATATTTTTTCCAATTTGTTGCATCTTTCGATGTAAATACTCTCCAGTTTGGGGAAATAAACTTGCTGGGAAGAAGCTCGTAGTAGGTTTCTGAGTGGTTCTGCTTCTTTAGAACCTGAAGAAATTATATCCTCCAGTTCATTGCAGTCGAGTACATCCAGGCGTTGCAACTCTGGTAGGCTTGAAACTATGGTTGTGCAAAAAACTTTTTTCATTTTGTTGCATCTCATGATCAGAATATTTCTCAGTTTGGGGAAACAAAACTGTTGGGGAGGAGCTAATAAACTTCTATGTTGTTGATCTGCTTCGTTTGAATATGAAGAGATTATATCCTCCAACTTGTCGCAGTCGAATATAGACAAGGATTGCAAGTTTGGTAGGCTTGAAACAACGGTTGCAGAGACGATTTTTTTCAATTTGTTGCATCCTGCAATCCAAATACTGTGTAGTTTGGGGAAACAAATTTGTGGGGAAGGAGCAGATATGTTTCTAAGTTGTCCAGTTTCCTCTGAATGTAAAGAAATTATTTCCTGCCATTCATTGCAGTCCTTTATAGCTAGATAATCCAGCTCTGGTAAGCTTGTAACAATGGTCCCATTGAAGATTGTTTTCAATTTGTTGCATCCTTCAATACAAATAATGTGTAGCTTGGGGAAACAAACTTGTTGGTAAGGAGCAGATAGGATTTTAAGTTGTCTTGCTTCCTCTGACTCAAAAGAAATTATTTCCTCCCACTCACTGCAGTCCTTTACAACTAGTCGATACAACTCGGGTAGGCTTGTAACGATAGCCGCAGAGAAGATTGTTTTCAATTTGTTGCACTTTTCAATCTCAATTCCCCAAAGCATGGGGAAACAACTTTGTTGGGATGGAGCAGACAGGTTTACATGTTTTCTTTCTTTATTTGAATCTAAAGAAATTATTTCCTCCCATTCATTGCAGTCCTTCACAATCAAATGCTCCAACCTGGGCAATCTTGTAACAATGGTTGCGGAGAAGATTGCTTTCAATTTGTTGCATCTTTCAATCTCAATTCCACACAGCATGGGAAAACAAACTTGTTGGAAAGGAGCAAACAGGTTTATATGTTTTCTTTCTTTATTTGAATCCAATGAAATTATTTCCTCCCATTCATTGCAGTCCTTCACAATCAGTTGCTCCAATCTGGGAAGTCTTGTGACAATGGTTGCAGAGAAGATTGCTTTCAATTTATTGCATCTTTCGATCTCAATCTTCTTCAGTCTGGGGAAACAAACTTGTTTGAACAAAGCAGATAGGTTTGAAAGTTGTCCAACTTCCTCTGAATCTAAGGAAATTATTTCCTCCCATTCATTGCAACCCTTTACAACCAATTGTTCCAACTCTGGTAGGATTGTGACAATGGTTGCGGAGAAGATTGCTTTCAATTTGTTACATTTTTCGATCTCGATTTCCCTCAGTCTGGGAAAATAAACTTGTTTGGAAGGAGCAAATAGGATTCCATCTAGTCCTGCTTCCTTTGAAACTGTAGAAATTATTTCCTCCCATTCATTGCAGTCCTTTACAGCTAGTTGTTGCAAATCTGGTAGGCTTGTAACAAGAGTTGCAGGGAAGATTGTTTTCAGTTTTTTGCAACTTTCAATCTCAATCCTCTGTAGTTTGGGGAAACAAACTTTTTCAGAATCAGCAGACAGGTTTTCAAGTTGTGTTGCTTGTTCTAGATCTGAAGAAATTGTTTCCATCCATTCGTTGCAGTCCTTTACAATCAGTTGGATCAACTCTGGTAGGCTTCTAACAAATTTGGTGGTGAAGATTGTTTTGAATTTGTTGCATCTTTCAATCTCAATGCTCCTAAGTTTGGGGAAATAAACTTCTTGGTAAGGAGGAGTTCGGTTTCTGCATCGTCCTGCTTGCTCTAAATCTGAAAAAATCATTTCCTCCCATTGGTTGCAATCCTTTACAACTATTTGTTCCAACTCTGGTAGGCTTGTAACAGTGGCTGCAGTGAATAACGTCTTCAATTTGTTGCAACTTTCTATGTTAATCCTCCACAGTTTTGGGAAAAATTGATGGCAAGGAGAAGGTAGATTTCTAAGTTTCTGTGCTTCCTCTGAATCTGATGAAATTATTTCCTCCAACTTGTTACAGTTGCATACAGACAACTCTTTCAATTCCGGTAGGCTTGAAACAACGGTTGCAAAGAAAATTGTTTTCAATTTGTTGCATCTAATGATCTCAATCACCCTCAATTTGGGGAAAGAAACTTGTTGGGATGGAATAGACAGGTTTCTAAGTTGTCCACCTTCCTCTGAAGAATGCAAAGAAATAATCTCCACCAATTCAACACAATCATGTACAGACAGCTCTATCAACTCTGGTAAGCTTGAAACAATGATTTGGAAGAAGATATTTCTCAATTTGTTGCATCCTTTGATTAAGATCTTCCTAAGTTTGGGGAAAACTGGTTGTGAAGGAGCATAAAGGTATCTAAGTTTTCCTGCTTCCTCTGAATCCAAACAAATTATTTCCTCCAGCTCATTGCATTCATAGGTACATGTCAAGCCCTCTCCAACATCAATTGATTGGCAAGTTTCTAGCCTTGACAATGATAATTCCCACCTCATCAAAGTACTTCCCTTTAAAGTGCTTCCCACTACGAGAATGGCAATAAGCTGTCCTTCACATTTGTTGAAGACACTCTTTGCTACCTCTCTCAACTCTTCTGGGGAATCATCATCTATTTGTGCACGTTCCTTGAACAAATCCCAACCTTCATCTTCAGTTAACACAGACAGTTCAGTTATGCTTTGGCAATTCATTGAAGTACAAACCTCTTGGTTGCGCGTAGTGAAGAGGATGCAACATTTCTTGTCATTCTCATTCAATGGAATCCCAATAGCTTCCAAGTCCAGCTTCTCCCATACATCATCCAAGATGATAAGAATCTTCTCTGTCTTTAATCTGTGAGACAACCTCAGTGCCCTCCCACGTTCTGTCTCTTCCATCAATGGGAAGGTCAAGTTATCAGCTATTTGACCTTGAATATCTCTAACATTGACATCTTGTGACACAACAGTCATAACCACCTTGTCAAAAAGCTTTGACTCCTCCACTTGCTTGCCCACAACTTTTGCTAATGTTGTTTTCCCCGAACCTCCAATCCCAACCAATCCAATCACATTGCAGTTTTCATCTTGGATTGCTTTCAGTAGCTTTTCATAAACTGGCTTTCTAGAATCTAACGCCACAAAGTCTTTGGGAAAGAAGTAATTCATGCTTGAGAGTTCAATGGGGTGTGAAAATGGCTCAAATTTATTGTTGTTGTTGAGTTCATCCATTTGCTGTGTCATGCATGTCACCTCCTTTGCTAAAGAATACTGCGTTGTCACGTTCAAACAGCACTTTCTTGCTTCTTCTATACTTTCTTCCAGCTTCTCCACCTCTTCTAGAACCTTCTCCACATCATTCACCCACTCTTCAACTGGTTGCACAATCTTCTCAGCATTTGTAGTGGCTTCTTTAGTCCGTTCTTTCATGTGCTGCAATGTTTTCTCCAACACTTTCTTTGATTTTCGAAGATCAATTACATATTTGTTGAAACGGAACAAATAACGAGCACGAGCTATAATTGCATTCAACACACGCTCTACTATTGTAGACGCCACAGCGGTGCCTATTTCGGCCATTTTCCTGCAACTAAAATCCTTCAATATTAAATTATTTCAACGTTGTGTATATGTCAAAAACAGTAGTTTTTGAAAGTTTGTCTCATACCAATTATTTCATCAAATGAGTGAAGTTGTTAACAAGTTCGGCATTAATTTACACTTCTTATGTTTATCATGTAACATGATATAATTTTATTTTCCTACACACGTATTAAATAGGTGGGGTCACATGTTTTTCTTTCTATTTCATCATTCCACTTTTTCTCTCCCTTTTGATGTGAGAGTTGGACACAAAACTTAAATCAATCTGTTACGACACTAAAAAGTCTTAATCTTTATGTCAACCGTTGATTACGGTGATAGTTTATTAAATCATATGAATTAAATAGTTATTAACTTTAAATAAACTAAAACTATTATATAGACGGAAATTATAATATGATTATGGGTTTTACTTCTCTCATGTTGTATAAGAGAAATTATCTCATGTTGTGAGAGATAAATTAAGTGGGGTCCACCAATTTTTTAAAAAAAGAAAAAAAGAAAGAAAAGAGTGACACGTTTTTTTTATGTGA
The DNA here is from genome assembly GCA_032173675.1 of Gastrolobium villosum. Taxonomy (NCBI): domain Eukaryota; kingdom Viridiplantae; phylum Streptophyta; class Magnoliopsida; order Fabales; family Fabaceae; genus Gastrolobium; species Gastrolobium villosum. Next base: position 20,141 of record JAVKPL010013476.1, on the reverse strand, counting down.
GTGTAAAATGAGATAGAAGTCTTATGTAACATAAGAGTATAATTTTCCTATGATTATATAAGATCTTTATATGAACCAAATTATATTTATTCTCCAAGTTCATATGATAAAACTCTGAATGGCAGCTAATTTTTTTTTACTATTTTTAATGTCTTAAAGTTTTAGAGCGAGATACCGTGTTTGACTTCATTTATTGTAGTTCTCCCCTAACAGGAATTCCTTAGTTACCCAACTTTTGGTTCTATTCTTTTACCTTAAATCCAATCATATAGAATTCAAGTCCTATATATGTGTTGCATGCAGATATGAAGCAGTGCAATGAAAGAGGATGAAACAAACCTCGATGAAGAAGATTACAGATGAACCAAGACTCTTTATAAATGTTGCACGTCTCTGCCTCTACCAAGTTTTGATTACAGAAAGAAGAAAGAGAGACTAATATTGACAAAGAATTGATACGAGTGATGGCAATTATTGACGAAGACTTGAACTGTCTAAAGTTAACTGAGTGATGGTAGGGGCACTGATTATGGGTCCTCAAAGTTTTTTTTTTAGTAGACAGAGAGGGTCATCAAAATATACTTTCCAATCAAATGAATTAATAATATAATATGAAATATTAAATATTTAATTATTGACGAAGACTTAAACTATCGTAAGTTAATTAATTGAGAGTGATGGCAGGGGCAAAGATGGCGGATCCTTAAAATATACTTACTTTGTTCAATCAAATGAATTAATGATATAAATGAAGGGGAGAGTGATATTTATAATTTTTTTTTTTAAGTTGTTATAAATTATACTATATATTTCTGGAAGGAAGTACACTAATTTATACTATATATTTCTAAGAATATATAATATAATTTGTAAAAAAAATAAAATTTGTAAACGCGTCTTCCCCACGAAGAAAATATTAAATATTTACAGCGCACCAAACGATACGCTTGTGGAATCTTTGCTCTTTTGTTCAGTTTCACACCTGAAAATACATATGAAAGACAACTTTAATTTTAAAGAAAATTAGAACATTTAACCAAATTTAAAATTGAAAAATTCACATTAGAGTCTAGTACATATTAATAATTTTGAGAGCACTGTTGTAGTATAATAACAGAGTAAATACCCCTTTTCGTCTTTGGCAATTTTCACGAGGCACATTCTAGTCCCGAATAATAAAAAGGCTCATTTTAGTCCCTAATAATTGAAAAAAAGACCACGTTTGTCCTTCCGTTATTTGGCATCTGACGGCCCAACTAACGGAGCACATGTGGACCGTTACTTTGCTGAGTCACCGTTAAGTATGCCAACATGGAAATAATACGACGTCGTTTTATGTCTTCTTGGAGTGTTGGACAGCTGACCTTAGCATCGAAGGCCCTATTTGGTCCCTGACAAATTTATCGAGGCCCTATTTGGTCCTTAACACTAAAAAAAAAAGACATGAACATAGAAGTTGCAAGGCATATTACAGCAAACCACCAACCTTTCAAACCCAATCCAATGACCCTATTGCCAAGCATCGACGACAGTGTAGGGTTAACCTAAAGTTATCAACATGTGAATCATCACCTCCAGCAGCTCGGGCAGAATTAGGGGTGGCAAAAATGAGCCAACCCGTCGGGTTGGCTCGTAACCCGCACAAAACGAGCCGGGTTGGGTTGGTAAAAATGAGCTGTCAGCTCGATTTAGCCCGACCCGAGCCAACCCGAGCTCAAACGAGCCAGCTCGCGGGTTGAACGAGCCAGCTCGCGGGTTACTCTTTTTTTTACCAAGGGTTATGTTTGCTTAACTGCCCATTTCATTGATGTCAATTGAAAGCTGAATAATAAAATTATTTCCTTCCGTCAGATGCCTCCTCCTCATACTGGATTTGAATTGACTCATAAAATACTTTGTTTGTTAAAGGAATGGGGCATACAGAAGAAGATTTTTACCATTATTTTGGATAATGCATCTGCAAATGACTTTATGATTGGTGGTTTGAGAAGCCAATTGAATATGTAAAAATTGTTGTTATATGATGGGAAATTTTTTCATGTGCGTTGTTCTGCACACATATTGAATTTGATTGTTCAAGATGGAGTAAAAGCTGCAAATGATGCCTTGTCTCGGAGTAGAGAGAGTGTTAAATATATAAAAGGCTCAAAATCAAGAATGATCAAATTTAAGGAGTGCATTGAACAAGTTGGTGGTGAGAACATTATCCATTAGGCAATCAATAGTTTTGGCAGTTTTGATAATTTTATACAGCAGAACAAACCACAAAAATTAAATTTTTTGAGCCAACCCGCGAGCCAATATTTTGAGCTAACCAACCCGCGAGCCAACCCACTGGCATCATTTCGAGCTAACTCGCGAGCTTTTTTTGAGCCAACCCGCGAGCTGATTATCGAGCTAACCCGCGAGCCAACCCTAACCCGGCTCGGGTCGAGCCGGGTTGGATTTTCTGGCTCATTTTTTTTTCGAGCCAACCCGACTCGACCCGTTTTTTTCGGACTGAATGCGGGTTGGGCCGGGTCGGCCCGTTTTGCCAACCCTAGGCAGAATCCCCCTTTTGTTCTTCAGCTGTTAAAAAAACGTGTACTTAAGGAACCACGGAATTAACACACGCTAAAGGTAGGTTGGAAGGCCCACACAAAAAACAAAAAATGCAAAGGAAGATCTGAGATAAGTTTGAGACGAGAGCAACAATTGCAAATTGGAGGTACAGTAGATAGTAAACCATGATAAAAATGTGTTGATAGTAAGCAAACAGAACACTTGATTGTTTGCTATATTATTATTGATGTACACAGCATGCCCCTTACTTGACGTTGATCTTTCATACACTAGAATACTTTTTTTTTTTTTTCTGACATTGCTTAGCATGTATTTCCTATAAAGAAGCTATCTTGTTAACTTAGAATAAGAGAGCTGTGAGGTATCAGACCTTGAATGAGAAGAAAGAATAACTCACACACGGTGTGAATGGAAAGCAGTACAAGAGAAAGAAAAGAATGCTTCTGTATATTGATTGATTGATGATAAAGATACAATATGATGCTGCTATTTATAGCAGAAGGCATCAGTTGAAAAATAACAGAAAAATAACATAATAAACTTTTAGCTATACATATCTATTATCCCACCTCAAACTCAGTGGCAATATCATTTCTTCTTAATGGCAATGGATAGACTCTGAGTTTGTTTCTAAAAATCAGAAAGGTGGCAGCGGAAATGGGCTTTGTAAGGAGATCTGCAACCTGTTCAGTTCCAGGAATGTGTTGAACAAAAACTTGTTTTTGTATAACACGATCCCTGACAAAATAGAGATCAAGTTCAAAGTGTTTGGTCCGATTATGAAGAATAGGATTCTCAGCTAGCATTACAACACTGGCATTGTCACAAAAAACCGTTGGGAGAGCAGTACATGAGATACGAAGTTCATGAAGTAGAGATTGCATCCAAGTGATTTCTGCTAATGTAGAGGCTAGGCTTCGAAACTCTGCTTCGGTGCTAGACTTTGAGACAGCATGTTGTTTCTTGCTGGACCAAGATATAAGATTTGAACCAAGATAAACACATAAACCACTTGTTGACTTTCGATCATCAATATCAGACCCCCAATCGGAATCACAGAAGGCAAGTAGCCGAAGGTCCTTGGATTTGTGGAATACAAGACCATGAGTTCTGGTTCCAGCCAAGTATCGTAATATACGCTTAACAGCTTTCCAATGTATATCAAGAGGAGTATGCATGAACTGACTAACTTTATTAACAACATAAGAGAGATCAAGGCGTGTAATGGTAGCATATTGCAATCCTCCAACAATAGATCTATACAAGGTAGGATCAGCAAAGACATTGTTACCTTCCAAAGATAATTTTTGACCTGTGAGCATTGGAGTAGGCTTGGATTTGGCAGAAGTCATACTTGCTTTCTCCAAAAGATCAATAATGTACTTAGTTTGGCTAAGATGAATAGTGGAAAGAGAAGTATATACAGCTTCTAAACCAAGAAAATAATGAAGTTGTCCTAGATCTTTAAGAGAAAATATGTTGTTTAGTTGAGTTATAAGTGAGGAAATTTCTGAAGTATTATCATCAGTAATCAAGATGTCATCGACATACACAAGGATATAGGTGGTAGAAGTGGAGGTAAACCTTGTGAACAAAGATGCATCAGACTTGGTGCTATGAAAACCGAACTGCTGTAAAGTGGTGTTGAGAGTATTGAACCAAGCACGAGGAGCTTGTTTAAGTCCATAAAGAGCTTTGTTTAATTTGCACACTAGCTGTGGATTAGCACTAGGAAAGCCTTCGGGTTGATGCATAAAAACGTCTTCAGTTAAAGTGCCACACAGAAATGCATTGTTGAAGTCAAATTGTCGAATGATCCAGCCATTGGTGAGGGCAATGGAGAGAATGAGACGAACAGTAGAGGGTTTGATGACAGGGCTGAATACTTCACTAAAATCAAAACCTTCTCTTTGTTGAAAACCTTTTGCAACAAGGCGAGCTTTATACTTTTGGATTGTACCATTGGGTTGTCTTTTGATGCGAAAGATCCATTTGCAGCCAATAGGCTTGATATTTGGTGGAGGAGTAACAAGAGTCCAAGTGTTATTTTTGAGGAGAGCATTAAATTCTTCAGCCATTGCTTGTTTCCAATGAGGACAGTTGAGAGCTTGAGACACTTTTTGAGGTTCTAAATTTAAAAAGTCAGATTGTTCTTCATGTAATGCAGTAGCATATGTTTTTGGCTTGTAGATGCCAGACTTGCTTCTGGTTTGCATAGGATGAGAATTATGTGGAGAGGAATTTTGAACAGAAATAGGAGAACCTGCAGACTGATTTTTATCAGCAATAGTGGTGTTAGCATTGGTAGATGAAGACTGATGTGGAGATCCTGAAGAAGAACTAGCCAAAGCATTAGTAGTATCTGTTGATAAAATAAGAGGTAAACAAGAACCAGATGTATGTGGGACAATAGGTAATTTGAGAGTTTTAGCATGCTTTGGAATGCAGGGTATCTGAGGAAGATAAGAGGGAAGACATGAAGAAGATGTATCAGATAAAGAAATGTTGGAAAACATATCATTGTAAGGGAAATCAGTTTCATCAAAGATAACATCTCGAGATATAAAAATTTTGCCTGAGGGAGAAAGGCATTTGTAGCCTCGGTGATTGATAGCATATCCCAAAAACAGACACTTGTGAGATCGAAAATCAAGTTTATGTTTATTATATGGTCTAAGTAAAGGAAAACAGGCACAGCCAAAAACCTTCATAAAATTGTAATCTGGTTTATGATGATAAAGCAGTTCATAAGGTGATTTAAAATCTGTAACAGGGGATGGTAAGCGATTGATAAGATGAGTAGCAGTGGAGAAGGCATCATCCCAAAACGATAAAGGGAGTTTGGCATTTGCCAAAAGCGCTAAGCCAACTTCTGTAATGTGTCTATGCTTCCTTTCAACTCTCCCATCTTGTTGATGAGGATAGGGACATGTAAGCCTATGAGAGATGCCATTATTTTGGAGAAAATGAGTAAAGGCATGAGAGAGATATTCTTTACCATTGTCAGTTTGAAGTGATTTAATTTTCAAGTTGGTAAGAGTTTCAATCATAGTTTTGTATTGGAGAAAGGCATGAAAAACCTGTGATTTATTATGCATTAGATAAATGCAGCTATATCTAGTATAGGCATCCACAAATAACACATAGTATCTGCTTCCAGAAGATCCAAAAATAGGTGCTGGTCCCCATACATCCGAAAAGATTAAATCAAGAGGAGCAGCATAATGAGTAGTGGAGGGAAAATTGGGTAGTTGATGAATTTTACCTAAGCAACAAGCTTCACAAACAGAAGCAGGCAGAGCTGTTTTATTATAAGAAGCAGGAAGATTACATTGTTTCAAAACAGTATTAACAACCTGATGGTTAGCATGGCCTAATTTCTTGTGCCATATATCAAAAGGAACACATTTAAAATATAGAGCAGTAGAAATATTAGGAACAAATGATTGTTTATTAACTAAGACACTCGAAAATTCATAGAGGCCATCTTTAAGCTTGCCTTTGAGGACAATATCTTTAGTGACCTGAGATTTGACAAGACAATAGTCAGGAAAGAATTCAAAATAAACCTTGTTGTCTCTAGCAAATTAAGACACACTGATCAAATTTTTGGTTATGTGAGGCACATGTAAAAGATTTTCAAGTTTAAAAGTAAATGGAGATGCAGATGAGGTTAATAAAGAATGTCCAACATGTTGAATAGGCATACCTGCACCATTACCAATATGAACCTGTTCGGAGCCATTATACTCAGAAGTAGAAGAAAGGTTACCAATATCATTTGTGAGATGATGGGTTGTGCCAGAATCAGGATACCAAGAACTGTAACGTCCGGCCGCTTCAAGAATCAATGACTATCCCCACATACTATCACGAGACTTTTCAGTGTGCTTTTTCCTCACTCGCACACTTCCTGGGGAAACTTCCCAGGAGGTCACCATCCTAGAATTGCTCCAAGTCAAGCACGCTTAACTGTGGAGTTCTTCCGTTCCGGGCTACCAAAAAGAAGATGCATCTTGTTAGTATAGGTAGTACCAATTAATTCTTATAAGCTATTCCAAACTGTGCTGGAAGCAGGTCAGGAGCCTCTCTTTCGGGTGTCGATTCGATTCATCCATGCATGTAACCGCCATGCTGGAAGCAGGTCAGGAGCCTCTCCTTGTCCATGCCCTTTCGCACCGGCGATCCCTTCCCGCCCTCGTCAGCGCTCGGGATATTACATGTCCACCAGCTTCCGCCCGGTTCGTCCTCGAACCACACCGTACTGGAAGAGAGGCTCTGCTCTGATACCACTTGTAACACCCGGCCGCTTCAAGAATCAACGACTATTCCCATATACTAACACGAGACTTTTCAGTGTGCGAGTGAGGAAAAAGCACACTGAAAAGTCTCGTGTTAGTATATGGAAATAGTCGTTGATTCTTGAAGCGGCCGAGCGTTACAAGTTTTAAAGAAGATGCATCTTGTTAGTATAGGTAGTACCAATTAATTCTTATAAGCTATTCCAAACTGTGCAGTCTCACATCTGTACAGTGTTTGGAATCCCTCTCTTTCGGGTGTCGATTCGATTCATCCATGCATGTAACCCCATGCTGGAAGCAGGTCAGGAGCCACTCCTTGTCCATGCCCTTTCGCACCGGCGATCACTTCCCGCCCTCGTCAGTGCTCAGGATATTACATGTCCACCAGCTTCCGCCTGGTTCGTCCTCGAACCACACCATACTGGAAGAGAGGCTCTGCTCTGATACCACTTGTAACGCCCGGCCGCTTCAAGAATCAACAACTATTCCCATATACTAACACGAGACTTTTAAGTGTGCGAGTGAGGAAAAAGCACACTGAAAAGTCTCGTGTTAGTATATGGGAATAGTCGTTGATTCTTGAAGCGGCCGGACGTTACAAAGAACTGTCTGTAAGTGAGGCAGGACCAGCGATATAAGCTTTGGGATTATGAAAGGAGGAAGGTGGAGGTGGAGGAGGATGTTGATTTTGGGAATTCAGGTTGTTCTGGGAATTTAGAGGTGATGGTTGAAAATTGGAATCAAATCGATAGTAGCATTTGAGAGCTGGATGTCCTGCTCGTCCACAGATTTGACATTGTAAACGATTTTGATTCCAAGATTGTGATCGACCACCTCTAAACCCGCAGCCTCCTCTGCCTCTTCTTCCTCCAAAAGATCTTCCTTCAAAGTTGTTGAATATGTTGTCTTGTTGGACATGACTGTGTGTGACATTGGCTTGGATGAGAGTAGGCTCACTCTTCTTGAATCTTTCTAACATTTCCTCTTGAGCAAGCATAAAGGCTTCTAGTTCGATGACAGAAAAGGGAGGGAATCTGGACATTGCAGAGGTAATAAGGGGAGCATATTCTTCACTCAAGCCATCAAGAATGGCTTCTGAGTATTCAGCTTCTGTGAGAGGCGAACCAACAGCTCCCAATGAGTCAACAATTTTCTTGATGTTAAGAAGGTATTCAGGTGCTGGTCCTTTCTTCTTGATGGATTTCAGTTGTTTAACCTTTGCTTGTGTATGTGAGGAAAAATAGACTTGAAGTCTATTCCAGGTTTTGTGGGCGGATTTGCATCCCACCATTCTATTCTTGAATGATATATTCATGGAGGAGAGTAACCAAGATACAAGAAGATTATCTTGTTGATGCTAGGCTGTATAGTCGTCTGATTCTTTCCCATTTTCTTGATCTTCTTGAGTTGGAATCTTATCTTTGTTGAGATGATCTTGTAAATTGTGCCCATGAATTGATGCAAGAGCTAGTTGTTCCCATGGAAGAAAGCTTTCTTCATCAAGTTTGTCAGTGATAGGATTTGAGAAAGTTTTCATGATCAGCTTTACTGCTTTTGCTTTTCAGTGCTTGTGGTAGATGTTGGAGACGATTGAGGAGACTCCATGGATCGATATTGGCTCTGATACCATGTGAGGTATCAGACCTTGAATGAGAAGAAAGAATAACTCACACACGGTGTGAATGGAAAGCAGTAAAAGAGAAATAAAAGTATGCTTCTGTATATTGATTGATTGATGATAAAGATACAAGGTGATGCTGCTATTTATAGCAGAAGGCATCAGTTGAAAAATAACATAATAAACTTTTAGCTATACATATCTATTAAGAGCAAATACAACTGGTGCAAAAAGTTATGAGCACAAGAAGCATAACTAGATCAAAGATTACTTGTACGATGACACACACAGTTGTATAAATAAACCTCCAATACAAACTTGATCGAAGAAAATAAAGAACGGAGGCAAATATTATTTTAATAAAAGACAAATTAAGCTAATTCTAATTCAAAAATAAACTCTAAAGACAAATTACAGAACCACCGATGAGCCAAGCCAGCGGCCAAGTCCATGAGGATCATCTATCTCTAAAATTCTAATCAAATTCCAGTTACATATACAAACTCCAACGGTCAACTTAAAAATTCAGCAACTTAATCCTAATAAGTTAATAGAGTCACATATTTCCCACTGACAATTATCAGTAACATTTGTATCAGATTATTTTGATAAGTAGAAGAAAGCAAAAATATAAAATATGAAGCAATGAGGATCAGATACCATTAAGTTGGTTCTTGGTTCCACAGATTTACTTAGATTAAAAGAGCTAGAAGAAATTAGTTTTGGTAAAGCTCAACAATGAGATCAAATTCTAACTCAGCTTTATCTCTTCCACAGAGAAATGAATCACTAACAGCTTGATCTGATTTCTTAGAACTTCTAGTAGGCTGTTTGATTCTTTATTTCAACTAAAAGTTAGGCTGCAGCTTGTCTTCAAGACTATGGAATTTTGACCATCAACATGGAATTACGTTCAAACTGTTAGTCACAGATGTGTTGGTTTAAACTTTATTTAATTAAAGAAAATAGAAAATGAAGAGTTTTGTGGTGAAGGGATATGTCCTTAGGAATTTGTTAGTGGACAATTATTATGCTTAGAGTTTGGTGAAGAGTTGTGTCTTTTAGTCGTGAAGAGTTGTGTCTTTTAGTCATGAAGAGTTGTGTTGTTTGGAGTCTTTAAGCTTTTGTTTTTTGGCCTATAAATAGGTCCTTTGCATTTCATATCAAATATAGCCAAAGAAAAAGAATATTAAGGCTTGAAAGATACAGTAATTCAAAGAGGTATATTCAGAGACTTGTTTGAGTGTTTGAGTGTTTGTGAGAAACACCATTAGAGGACCTGTGAATTACAAATTGCCAATGCCCCGCCTGACAAAGGTGAACTATGAAAACTGGAGCATCCAAATGAAGGCCCTTCTACGAGCCTATGACAGATGGAATTATGCTCAAACTGTTAGTCACGGATGAACAATTATATAAATCACCATAATGTCAACTATATCTGAAGGATATTCTATCAAATCAAAATAAAACATTTCATATATTTCATTTCCATTGCAGATCAGATAACCAAGTTTACATAACAACGTTAATTTATACCTCCATCTTCAGGGATGTCAGAAGTCCACAAGGTGAGGTTATCCCTCAGAAGCTGCATAATGAGTGTGCTGTCTTAGTAAGATTCCTCACTCAGAGTATCCAACTTAGAGATTGCTACATCAAATGCCTGCTTGGCAAGGTGACAAGCCCTGAAACACAAGTTCCATGTGAAATTTGTTAAAAATACTAACTTAGGTACTTAGCATTAGAACATGATAACGGCAAGGGGGTGTGATATACTTCTAGGAAGAAGATAAGATTAGGTATACCCCTCAAACACAAGTTCCATGTTGATTGATAGATTATAAAGTTCTAGAAGCATTGAGGTTCCACTAAGTTGCTATCATACATTTAAAACAGGGCCATTAGATTGTTGCAATGGTGGTTTGAAAGGTTTGTAGTTGGTGGTTTACTGCAATATGCCTTGCAATTTTTGTGTTCATGTCATTTTTTTAATGTTAAGGACCAAATAGGGCCTCGATAAATTTGTCAGGGACCAAATAGGGCCTTCGATGCGGCAAAAAAATTAATTTATTGTTTTTTTAATAAAAAATTACGAAAAAGTAGTCGTTTTATAAAAAATTACGAAACTATAGCAGTCAATCACGCCCAAAAGGGGGCGTGACCATTAGGAGAGAGACACGCCCTGCAGAGGGCGTGACCACCCTGGGTAACACGCCCAAAACAGGGCGTGACCAAGGAGGAGAGAGACACGCCCAAGGGAGGGCGTGACCCACAGGGGTAACACGCCCAACATAGGGCGTGACCCACTGGGAGGTCCTGCCCAGCCCTGGGCGTGAGTGACTAAACTGCACTCTATTTAAACGTCCACCCTCCTACACACTCTTCACAACTCTCTCATTGTTATGCTTAAACTCTTTGATAGTTTGCACTTGTTTACTCGTATTTTATTTTATCTTTTCATATTTTGATTTTTAAATGAGTTCTGATACTATTCGTGTTGTTCTTTATTTTAACGGTAGGATAGAAGAAGGTCGTCGTGGTGTTATTTTTGCAGGGGAGAAAAGGCCATCACGTATTAAACGGAACTCAACGGTTGCAGAGCTGCATCAGAAAATACGTCAAAAATTATGTCTCGCAGACAACCAATTGATCACTCTAGTCACAGCAAGATTATGGCAACTTGAACAATACATGAGCTTGCAATTGGTCGATGATGAAGACATCGATATGGTAATGGAAGAGTTTTCCAACCAATCCCGAAAGGATTTCCTAGAGTTGTATGTGGATACTACCACCGCGGAGGAAGTTGTTATACCAATGAGGTCAGTTAGGTCTACTTCTCCTCTTATTGCATCCTCATCTGTTGCTCCTGCTGTTAACATGTCTGATGAAGATGAACATGACCCTACTTGGGTTATGGATGAGGAGTATGACGAAGATGATGAAGAAAATATTGCAATGGAGGATCGTCTTCTTGCAGAGGATGCGAGTGCATCGGACAATGACGAAGAATGTGTCAGGTCTGGTAATGAACTTCAACCATGGCATGATTTGGGGGAGTCTCGTATCGTTGTACATCATGACACAACATCGAGTCAAGCACCAGAACATCCTGAAGGTATGCTATCAATTAATATACGGTGTGTTTCGATGTCGCAATTATCCATTAAGAAAATAACTCAATTCTATTATTATTATTACGTAGTACGTGTAGACGATGCACCTGTTGATCCTTTTTGGTCAGAAATCCCACATTACACATATATTGATTGGGATTATCCGAGTGAGGCACAATCATGGACACAGAGTTCGGGTTCAATCCAGGGTCCATGGCAATTGGGAGACAAATTGTATGTTAACCAACAATTTACATCCAAAAAGGAGGCTCAGATTGCAATCAAGCGCTACCTCATGAAGGAGCATCAAGAAGCAATTGTGGTTGAGAGTACTCCCACAAAATTAAGCATGAAATGTTGCGCGCACGTCCAAGGTTGCCCGTGGAGGATCAGGGTAATTAAACCAACGTATGGTGAAAATTGGAAGGTAACGAAATGGGGTGGGGATCACGATTGCTTGAATGATCATCTTTCTCAAGATCATCGACAACTTGATTCTGACGTTATTGCAGCACTTGTAGTAGGTATGTAATTTCAAATTAAAAAGCTAATTAAAATTGCTGTTGGTATACCTGTTATTCTGTTAATGTTTATATCCAGCCTTTGTAATTCAGAGATGATAAAAAAGGAACCTTCAGTGGCCATTGCTCTCGTTCAGGAGAGAATAACTCATTCATATGGATTCAAAGTTTCATATAGAAAGGCATGGTACGCAAAGCAGAAAGCCATGGCAATGTTATATGGTGATTGGGAGGAATCATATGCATTTTTACCCAGGTGGTGTGAATATATGCTTCGTTTTGCACCAGGTTCCTTTTACAATATTCAAACAAAGGATTGTTTTGTTGCGGGGCAGTTGGATCCCGGAAAACGTGTTTTTATTCTTTGTTTCTGGACTTTTAGACAATGTTGTGAGGCATTTAAATTTTGCAAACCAATGATACAAATTGATGGCACTCATCTATACGGAAAATATAAGGGAAAGTTGTTGATTGCCACATCTCAAGATGGAAATAATGAATGTGTGCCACTTGCATTTGCCGTTGTTGAGGGTGAGACATTGGAGGCTTGGTCATACTTCCTTGCCAATCTTCGTCTGCACGTCACACAAGCGCAGAATATATGTCTAATTTCAGACCGACATGTTAGTATATTATCGGCTGTTGAAAATAATCCCCTATGGCAGGCACCTCATGCATTTCATGTGTTTTGCCTACGACATGTTGCAAGCAATTTTAATCAACGATTTAGAAATGAAAAATTGAAGGCCAGCCTGATGAATATAGGTATGTTGCACACTATGATTGGTATATCTGAATGTTGTAGTTTTTTGTTAAGCATAAACTGTGTTTTTTTTAATTGTTCGCAGGATATACTCCTTGCATGGTGGATTTTGAGAGGTCCCTAGCAAGATTTCGTGACACAAGCAGGCAGGTTGCCACACATAAATGTCTAAAGAGATGGGCGAGAACCGCAGACCCCCAACTGTAGCCGCCGATGTCCGTAAAGTCCCCTGCTAGCAGCGGAACGTAACGACAGGCAATTTTACTCCCACCTGATTTGTCACACACTAACCATGAGCCTAATAGCCGCAAAATGTGTGCCTTAGTGTAACGCCGCACCTCCTCATGATTGTGTGCTACTGCAAACCAATCTGCATATATCCTGTCCAGGTAAGAAATACGTAGATCGCCTCCGTGAATGTCTGTGCCTGAAACAGGGGCAGTCCCAAAGACCTGCTGACACATACCAACCCAATTCAATGCTGTAGCTCCGGTAACTGCTTGCCCGTCAGTAGGCAAACCATGTATAGCAGCCACGTCCTGTAATGTAATGGTCATCTCTCCCTGGGTCATGTGAAACGTATGTGTCTCAGGTCTCCACCGCTCTACCAAAGCAGAGATCATGGGGGTATCGATCTGAAGGAAAAACAACAATTATACAAAGTCCACATACGATATTTTAATTAAAAAAATTTAAAAATTACATACCTGAATATGACTCATACGAGCCACGTGTATGAACCCAGCTTCTGTTAAATAGTTGGCCACAACGTCTGGTATATCATCGTGATGTGGTCCCCCCTGAAGTTTACCCCGCCTTGTCTTTAACGCCCTCACCTTGTCCTCGTTCCACACAAGTTGTGAAACGTGAGAGTGTTGTGTCCTCTTACGTAGTACCTCCCACCTATATGGGCCAGGAAGTACATGCGTACAAGGATCACATGACTCGAGATCACCATCGGATCCAGAGCGTGAGGACTCTGATGAGGATGAATGAGCCATAATAGAGAATACTACTACAAATGAAAAATAATGTACCCAAATTACTATTGATTTTATATTAATTTACACTAAATAATATTTAATTTCACTTAATTACATAGCATTTAATAGCATTTACACATAATAAAATTTAATTTCACTTAATTTACTAACCCCCTAACAATTAAATAAAGTCACTAATATTTTACTAACCCCCTAACAATTAAATAAAGTCACTAACATTTTATTCTAACCCCCTAACAGTTAAATAAAGTCACTAATATTTTATTCTAACCCCCTAACAGTTAAATAAAGTCACTAATATTTTACTAACCCCCTAACAGTTAAATAAAGTCACTAATATTTTTTTCTAACACCCTAACAATTATCTAAGTCACTAATATTTTTTTCTAACACCCTAACAATTATCTAAGTCACTAATATTTTTTTTAACAACCTAACAATTATCTAAGTCACTATTATTTTTTCCTAACACCCTAACAATTATCTAAGTCACTAATATTTTTTTCTAACACCCTAACAATTATCTAAGTCACTATTATTTTTTTCTAACAACCTAACAATTATCTAAGTCACTAATATTTTTTCCTAACACCCTAACAATTATCTATGTCACTAATAACTATCATATATCAATTGTTGTTAATAAAAAAATGAACAAATAAATATGGACTTACACGAGTGAGACAGAGCTTCGCTGCGCAAAACCTTCCAAAATCACTTTAGAGAGAAGGAGGAGGAAGAGGATTGGAGAGAGAAGATGGGAGGTGAAATGAGGTAAAATGGTGAAAATGGGATTATATAGACCAGGTGGGTCACGCCCTCTGTTGGGCGTGTTACCCCCCTTGGTCACGCCCTGCTTTGGGCGTGTTACCCCTGGGTGGTCACGCCCTCTGCAGGGCGTGTCTCTCTCCTAGTCACGCCCCCTTTTGGGCGTGATTGACTGCTATACTTTCGTAATTTTTTATAAAACGACTACTTTTTCGTAATTTTTTATTAAAAAAGCAATAAATTAATTTTTTTGCCCCTTCGATGCTAAGGTCAGCTGTCCAAAACTCCCAGAAGACATAAAATGACGTCGTATTACTTCCACGCTGGCATACTTAACGGTGACTCAGCAAAGTGACGGTCCACGTGTGCTCCGTTAGTTGGGCCGTCAGATTCCAACTAACGGAAGGACAAACGTGGCCCTTTTTTCCAAATATTAGGAACTAAAATGAGCCTTTTTTATTGTTCGGGACTAAAATGTGCCTCGTGAAAATTGTCAGGGATGAAAAGGGATATTTACTCTTAATAATATCTTACTATTCTGAAAGTCACCTGGGTCTGATATCAGGTCTCCCACTTAAGGAGGTCCAACCGGTTAAGGAATGAGCCTATCAACCCAGAATGTGGATTTGTGACTCACGATCTTGTACCTCATATTTCTCACCCACGATCACCATCTGCGAAATAGTTGTTTTAGGGTCAAGTCACCTAGCCCTGATATCAGGTTTTCCACCTAAGGATGTTCAATTGGTTAAGGTATGAGCTTGCCAACGTGGAATGTGGGTTTGTGACTCACGATCTTGTACCTCCACTTTCTCACTCATAATCACCACATGCGATATAATTGTTTGGGACACCGACCAAAATGTTACTATTCACCAAGTTTTGTACCCAAATGCCACGCGAACAGTGTTATTTTCAATATGTCAGGTGGGCAAGTTCGCTGAGCACTGTAGCGAACTCAGTTTGCTGACGTGTCATATTTCTAGTGGATAACAAGTACCAAGTTAAAAAAAGTACCAAGTTGGCTACATTGGGTAGCGAACTTGGTTGAAATATGTGTTTCAACCAAGTCTGTTACCCTGAGTAGCGAACTTGGTGTCCACTAAAAACATAACACGTCAGCAACTGAGTTTGCTACAGTGGCCAGCGAATTCGCCCACGTGGCATATTGGAAAATAACACTATTCGCATGGCATTTTGATAAAAAACTTGGTGAACAGTGGCATTTTGGTCAATGTTCCTAATTGTTTTAGGGTCAATTGTCCCATGAAACTTTATATATACTTGAATTGTGCTCCAGAAGATATTATCTTAACCATACTACATCATATAACACTCTCAAGTACTAAAAGAGCTCTCACCATCTCCAAAGTACACACACTCTTTATAGCTCTCTTCAACTAGATATTTATATTCACCTCCAAACATTTATTTAACACAAAAATACAGCAATAATAAAACCCTTGCCCTAATAATTTTCTAAAAAGCCAACTTATAATATAAAATAATTTATAAATAGTTTAAACATTGAAAATGTTAAGTCGCCTTTGCCTCTATGATAATTTTTTTTTCCTTCAGGAGCCCAAAGCTTATCATTTCGAAGTTTCTCACTTTTTTTTCAAATGCAAAGTTCATACTTTCATAAATTTTGTGGTTAATCAAAAGTCCCCCCTGACATGGCATTAATCCCCGAGAAATTGAACTTTCCTTTGGAGGAGAGCATTTTCAGTACCACACAATCATATTTACACTATGTAGTTTTTAGAATACATAATGTAAATATTAAAGTTACTTTTTTTGTTTCTCTTCATGTCAGTTAACAATTTCCGAAAAGATAAAAAAAAAATAACTTTAATATTTATACTATATATTTTCAAAAATACATAATATAAAGGGACATGATCCGTTTACAAACTTTTTGGATTTTTTTTAAAAATTATACTATATTCTCCCGGGAGAACATAGTGTAGTTTGCCAAAGTTTGTGTTCTCCCGGGAGAATATAGTATAGTTTGTAAGAGTTTGTAAACAAAATAGTTTGTAAATATAACCTGCCCCTAATACAAATATGACCATCGCATTAGTAATATATTAGATTTTTTTGCCTTCAGAGTCCTTGACAGATCATACAGTATGGCAAGTTGTTATGTATGGATAAAGTGGTGTTGGGTATGGCTCATACTTCGCATGATGATGAGGGCCCTAATTGTCGGGGTCAGCAGAAAGGCAACTGGGGTCCCGTTTTTTCTCTTTTATATTTTCCTTGTAAACCGAGTGACTTGTAACGAGTGGCGGTGAAGTGAATATAGTACAGACAAGCTGGACGTAGCCTAAATTGGGTGAACTAGGTTAAATCTCTGTGTCTACTCTCTCTCTCTCTCTCTCTCTCTCTTCTCTTTTTGTTTGCATTTGTGTGATTATCTATTTCCAACGATTGGCCTTGACCACAATCCAGAAATGAACTCATAACATAGGTCTGAGCCTAGTATCGAGCACGGAAGCCGAAAAGTGGGCTGGTATCAAGTGACGGGTTCAAAACACAGGTTTAGCTAATTTTTTTATCTGGTCTCTGTTGGAGTTAACAAATTCGTTTCAAAATTTCTATTTCCACACATTTCGAAATTAGGGCTCTTTGACCTATTAGGGGTTTTTACCCCTTTAATTTATCAATTTGGTATTTGATTCACAGTATTTACCAATGGAGGTTATTTAGTGACGCGAAGGGGACCCAGCGTCACTGAGTGCCGCTAAGGCGCTAACCTCCCCCCACGTCACTCACATTCTGTTATTTTTTATTATTATTTTCAAATGAGTGATGCCCCCTCCCCTGGGGAACTCACAGGAT
Organism: Gastrolobium villosum; assembly: GCA_032173675.1. Taxonomy (NCBI): domain Eukaryota; kingdom Viridiplantae; phylum Streptophyta; class Magnoliopsida; order Fabales; family Fabaceae; genus Gastrolobium; species Gastrolobium villosum. The sequence goes on along the minus strand of JAVKPL010013476.1, from coordinate 2,641 downwards.
TGTGACAAGTGGCACAATCTCGTTAGTCCCGTTACCAAAGGAGTGAATAAAAAATTATCTCTTTAACTTTGCCTATAAAACATATAAACACAATCGGAGTGAGTTGCAATATAACTTAATGAGCAAATAATAAAGATTATACCAAGCGAAACTTGAAAACATATTAAAATAAAGGTTGTGGTGAGCTTACCAAAAAAATAAATAAAGGTTGTGGTGAAATAAGTTAGGAATGTAGCTTCCATACTCAAGGAGAGTGAATTAAGTGTTATAAGATTTTTGCAAAGCCCCTCTCCCATTTCTAAATTAACACTTCATGCAAACTTTGATATATATTTGAGTGTGCATGACAACTTTCCCAGAATCATTTTTTTTATTTCTATTCCCGATAAGAGAAATGGATAGAAAACTCATTTGGTAAAATCGATTTATTTTTTTGTTCCCAGGATGAACCAGTTTAATTTTTGTGCTGGGGAACAGGAAAAAAAATCAAAATTTTTTTGTTTTTCTGTTCCCGGGCACAAAATTAAAACATTTATCTCTCTCAATTACTCTCCACTGCCACCATCCCGACACGACCACCGTCACTACCATCACCGTCACCACCATTATCACTACTACCACCACCATCAACCACCACCACCACCACCACCGTCATCGTAGCCACTACCATCACCACCGCCGTCGTCGCCACCATGTCATCACCATCACCATTGTCGCAGCCACTATTGTCACCACCGACATTACCACCACCACCACCTCAATGTCATTGTAGCCACTGCCATCACCACCACCACTACCACCATCGCCGCCATCACTACGCCATCGCCACCATGTCATCATCATCACCATCGTCACAGCCACTGTTGTCATCACCACCACTACCACCGCCGCCGCCGCCATTATCATCACTGCCACCACTACCATTATCATGCCACCGCCACCACCATGTCATCATAACCACTTCCATCACCACCACCACTACTACCGCCATCGCCGCCACCACTATGCCATCGCCACCACCGCCACCACTACCATTATCATGCCACCGCCACCACCATGTCATCATCATCACCATCCTCGCAGCCACTGCCGTCACCACCACCAACACTATCATCTATGTCGCCACTATGCCACCACTGTCGCTGCCACCACTACCATTATCACGTCATTGCCACCTCCACCACCATCGCCACCATTATCACCGCCATCGTTGCGGTCACTGCTATTACCACCACCACCACCTCTACTTCACTGCTACCATCACCACCACTACCACTATCATCATCTTAGCCACCATTATCATTATCACCACCATCATCGCCGCAGCCACTACCGTCACTACCACCACCACCACCATGCCATCATTCCCACCACCACCATCACCACTACTACCATCGCCTCTACCATGCCATCATCACCACCACCACTACTGCCACCGCCTTCGCCACCATTACCACTACCATCGTCGCAGCACCTCAACCATGACATCACCTCCACCACCACGATGCCACCGCCACCACCACGCCACTACTACAACGACCACCATCGCCGCCACCAACACCACCACACCATATGAAAAGAAAAATGATTATCCGGAAAAAATTTATACTTAATAGGAATAAATTTTTATTCTATTATTTGTTGTGTTATCAAACACAATTCTCATTCTCGGAATAAAATAAAACATGTTATCAAACACATTTTTTTCCTCAGAAACTATTCTAGGGCACATAAATAGAAAAGAATTATTTCTTTTCAGAAACAGTGCCAGAGAACATAATGGTTGTCATGCACGCCCAGGGTGTGCATGAAAACTTTCCCATAATCAGATTTTATCACATTTTGTTCCCCGGAATAGAAATGGATAGTAACAGTGTTTGACAAAATCAATTTTATTTTTTTATTCCTGATAATGAATCGGTTCAATTTTTGTGCTGGGGAACAGAAAAAAGAATAAAATATGCTTATTTTTTTCCGAGTACAAAATAAGAAACACTTGTCTCTCTCAATCACTCTCCACCACTATTATCATCACCACCACCATCCCGAAACGACCACCGCCACCATCGTCATCGCCATCATCATACCAGCACCGCCATCGTTACCACCACCATGCCACCATTACCACCACCATTGTAGCAGTCATTGCCGTCACCACCATCACCACACCATTGCTGCCACCACCATTGGCATTACTACCACTACACCACCACACCATGCCACCGCCACCACCACCACCACCACACCATATTAAAAGGAAACTGATGATCCAAAAAAGATTTATGCTTAATAGGAACGGATTTTTATTCTATTATTTGTTGTGTTATCAAACACAATTCTCATTCTCGGAATAAAAATGGAACATGTTATTAAACATATTTTTTTTCTCAGAAACTATTCAAGGCACAAAAATAGAAAAGAATTATTTATTTTCAGAAACAATGCCCGAGAACAAAATGATTGTTCTTTAGCTTCATCAATGCCATATACCAAGTATTTTAAATAGAAAAAATATTATACTTATTAGGCTAACATCTCTAATATTAAATTCCATGTAGTCTTTTATATATATATGTTAAGAGTTAAAGACTAAGTTTTGTAAGTTTACAAGCATTCAAGAACTAAATTTTCTACCAACTAA
>JAVKPL010013475.1:0-74072 GCA_032173675.1 Gastrolobium villosum | reverse complement strand
CAAAACCATTTCTATTCAAAGATGTATCACCAAGGAAGAGCAGCTTCATCCAATCACTCGTTCCACATGGATGTAATTTGTACCATGGCCTCTTTAAATATGGGTGTTCCTACAAGATATAAATATATATAAGATTAAATTATTCGATGTATAGTACAGGGTTCATGAACAAAACTGGTGGTAAGGTGTGCAGATTAATTGTGGTTATTTTTAATATAAGATTTGGTTACAAACTGAAGAGAAAATAATTTTTTTGCGAACTTCATGCTTTTTTACCCTTTTGCCCTTCATTAATTAATTAATAACCATTTTTCCCATCATTCAAAATTATCTACTAATCTGCCACTCTTTAATCGATTAACTTGAAGATTTAATCAATTAAATCTTCAAGTTAATCGATTAAATCTTCAAGTTAATTTGTTGCCTGTTGGGAGATTTAATCGATTAACTTGGAGATTTAATCGATTAAATCTTCAAGTCAGGTTATTTTTGCCAGTTTTGACCATTTAATCGATTAAATCTTCAAGTTAATCGATTAAAGAGGGGCAGATTGGTAGATAATTTTGAATGAGGGGCAAAATGATTATTAATTAATTAATGAAGGGTAAAAAGGTCAAATAGATGCGAACTTCACCTATCTACAAGTATCCCTGAATTGCATTATATATTTTATGAACAATGTTCAACTTTAAAAAGCATTTTTGCCATTTCTATTTACAAACCAAAAACGGTACTTTTATGGTGATATACTAATGGAGCTTTTTAAGGCCTTAGTTTCTGCATTATCCTTCCATATCTATTCATAAAACTCATTTCATTAGAGAAATAATCACAAGCAAAGATCAGGTGGACCCAAAACTGATACATTTTTTGGTATTTTCAACATAAACAAAATTAGTAGTACAATAATCATTGAAATTCATAAGACAAAAACTATTGAAAAGACAAGAACACTAAAAGAAAAGGAAAAAGATGGAAACAAGTTATTCACCTCCTGAGTTATAAATGTCCATTTGGATTCTGATAGTAACTTTGCAGAGTGACCAGGAATGTCCTTTTCAATTCCATTGAACGGCAAAGGTTGTCCATCTACATAATCAAACAACAACACTTTATCAAATATATAGTGAAAATCATTTATTTAAATAAAAGATATTTAATTGTACACTGACACATAAAATGCAGATGTAGATATGTAATAGTGCAATTCAGCAAGAAGAGAGAATTTAAAAGACCTAATTTCAAAATCAATCATATTCAAGAAAGTCAACACTACCAACCTAGGTGATAGAATACAAAGCAGCACTTTCCTCCTTATAGTTGTATTTCCCTTCATTTTTCTAATAAAATATCTTTTACTACCACAAAAATAAAAAATAAAATAAAATCATAGGTCCCAAATCGACAGCAGCTTCAATTACAGTGGCATTGTGGCTATGCCCTTACACCCTCCAACCTGACGCAGATATAATCAGATGCAGGATTTGTGACATAGCCAGCATTTCTAGTATCCACATTCAAGAGCATAAATGTTGTAATAAGATCACTGGATCACTTCAAGTAACCAGGTTTCCAACAAAACAACCATAAGGTGATCTTGGTTTTCATATTCATAGTTCTGATGAAAAGCATAATTATGCATAGATGAACATACCGCTACGGTATGAACGGAAATACAGCACTGGAACTCTATAAGAAGGACTGTAGACAATATGAAAATCATAGTGGTTTACTTCATGATCTGGACCTAGTAGAATGGAAGAAAAACAATATTGTTAGTAGTAGGAAAGAGTACTCAAACTGCCAAGAATGATAGTAACCAAATTCAAACAGTGTGAGATAAAACACAAGTTAGATTAGGAATACCAATTAGGCCATACATACTAAAGTGGCATAATCAAAGGGCTCTTCTCCCTGAGAGATGTTGCTCTCTTCTTTCCACATCAAACTTCTATTACTTTCTTCATCCTGTAATGACAATTAGAATCCACTTACATAAACTCCATCTTTAAGGAGCTATTAGTACACTGAATTGATGACAGACCTCACTTGATTTGATAAGGCACATGTTCTCCAGTGATAAGTATCCTTCCTCCTGACAGAGAGACAGACACAGAAAAATCTGCTAAGCATAGAAAAATAAGGCAGTGGATTTAAAAACCTAATGACAAAAGACCCACCTTATGAGAAGAAACCAAATGATGTTTTGAACATGGAACCCACAGCCATGGAGGAATGGAAGGATTGAACCTTTTCCACTTTTCAGAAAATGTAATAGCAGAAAGGAAAAAATCACTTGACGAGAGAGTCCCAACCCAAGGGACTATGTCCTTAATAGGTTCTTTTACATCCATACCTACAAAAAGGGGGAGATGCATTTCTTATGATCAATAAGGCATTATCTGAGCTAACTTTTTTGTTTGGGTGGGAATGGATCCTCTCATGTGTGATTTCACGTGACCAGATCGTGTGAAAGGTTTTTAACCCTCGGTATACAAATCAACACTGATAAAAGATTAAAGAGAAAAAATATTGGAATACAAGATGGGAAAACGATAAGCGTTGATTTGTCTGTCAACAATTAAGAACCTTTCACATGACTTGGTCATGTGAAATCACACATGAGAGATCCATTACCATATTCATACTAGTGTAAGATCTGCTATCTGTTATCCCACAAGGTCGGAAAGTTTCAACTATAAGAAATTTTTCAAGATACAAAGAAAATCATAAGGATACTCACATTGCCTAGATTCATTTCAAGAAAATCAAGATCTTGAAAGCCTAGACAAGTCCATATATGCAGCCTAACAGGATCATATTCATATAAAAAAAAATGCTCCAACAATAAAGTAGATAAACAGTGAGGAATACTATTCTCATTGCATTCAAATTCCAATTCCTCTTACTACCACAGTAACATAAGCACATTCCAAAATCCAAAATCAATCTCCAATGAAAGAACAGCAATACCAATGGCAATAAATGCATTAAAATTCAAAATTCAAAATCAATCTCCAATGACTGAACACGAATACCAATCTTCAATGAATTAAACAATATTAGTGTAAAAACTCTCTTGTAATATGTTACACGGTGTTAGCTAGTTGAACTGGTGCTGTACTGTAGTACTGCACCTCCTAGATTAATGTTGCTACACCCATGCTGTTAGTTAGTTTATCCTACGTGGCTTTCTGTTGTAACCACTTGATAGGGAAAATGTTAGGAATAGATCCTCTCATGTGTTACTTACTAACTAACACATGATCATGTCATGTGAGAGAAAATCAATAATTGTGAGAATATATTAAAATAAAGTTATAAAACAAGAGGGAAATATTCTTAGTATCAAAATTTTCCATTACCAGCATATTATCCATCTAATCATCATTGGATCAAAGCGAGAATGCTAAAAAGTTTCTGGAGAGAAAGAAAATGTTGATCCAATAGTGATTAGATAGGTGGTAAGTTAGTAGTAAAAAAATTTGGTAGTAACTTCCACGTAAAACAATGAGAGTTGATTCACCCCAAACCACAGGTGCCAGTCCCAATTGTTTTCAAACCGGTCGGTTCAATTTTTATTAAAACCATGAAAGCCGAACCGAACCGCAGGACTGCCATACAATATCTAGTAGTGGCACCAAATTTATCAAAATTTATAAATGAAAGAAACTAACCGTAAATTTATTCATCGTAAAATTTATAAATCAAAGAAAAAATAACAGTGGCAGAACCGTTAAAAGATCTTACAACACGTACCCAAGTGAAGTAAACTCTGGAATTGTTGTGGTTTTCGGGACAGAAATTGATATCTCCGAATATAAAAGATGTTGTGAGAGATTCTACGTTGGATTGAAGAATTGAACGTCGTTTTCTCCCAGAGTTCTTCTCTTCAAGCACGCAACTTCACACTTTCAGATTCGGGGGAAGATGGTTAATGGTTTCATCCTAATTACGTTGATGAAGAGTTTAACATTAGGGGTTAACCATGTTAAGAGTAGGTTAAAAAAAAAAAATAAACATATGGATATAATTTGATTCAGTTTAATTATTTATTCAAGAATTCAATTCTCATATGACTTAAGAGCCCATATTTATTAAAAAATAAAAATAAAAATTTACACGCAAATTAAAGGGTAACTAATATGAGAATTGAATTCTGATGAACATGAGAAAATATTTTACCTTAATCTTATCGTGAAATTTTAAAAAGAAGGAACGGTTATATTGTCTACATATTTAATTTTTCTACCTTTATTAATTTTTTTTTAGGGAATGATTATCTACCTTTAAAAAGAAGGAATGGTTATCCCTAGGAATACAACTATACTAAAACTTGCTAAGGAGAGTATTGCCGCACATGTGATTTACTCGGTCCTGATCAGATTAATTGAATAATTAATAAATCAATGGATAAAAAAAAACACCTTAGGTTGAGTGAGCTGTTCCATGGGCTTTGGGGAATACTTCTACCCTTAAAATAATAAAAACATTAGTAATTATTTATCTTGAACCAGTAAAATGAACTTTAAATACAAATAAATAAGGTTTATTTATACTTTTAAACTTTTATATTATGATTTATGGGAGATTTTATAATTTTTTAAAATATAATTAAAACTCAGTAAAAGTTAACTTTTGGCTATAATGCCCACAAGAGCGAGCTATTTACGGACCGCCCAATCCACTTAAATTTTTAGGCATCATACGAAAGGACAAAATTTTGATTACATAAAAGGGATAGATTATTATTCTATCTAACTCTTTTTTTACCTACCTTTGCCTACAACTCTTCAATATCGTTAAATCAGAATCTTAATTAACATTTATCTTTTTCTCTCTTCTTTAGATTATGATCTAACGGTATTGGAGAGTGGTAGACAAAGGTAGACAGAAAAAATGGTAGGTGGAATAACCTATCCCTATATAAAATAAACTAATAAAAAAATTAACAGGTTGTTTTAATGTAAACAATTTATATCATATTATTTATGCAATAAATAATAATAATGTGTTAATTTTGCAATAATTTAATTTGGGACAGGTTATTTTACCTACTGCTAATGTACCTACCTTTGCCTACCTCATTCAACACCGTTAGATTACAATACCATCTAACGGCACATATTTGTGAAATAAAAGAAACTCTTTTACTCTATTTCATCCTCTACACCCTTTATCTCTCCTCCCCTTACTCTCTTCCTCGCCGCCAAGATCAAAGTTCCGGTAACGAAAAAGGGTTCCTCCAAAAAAGAACAACACATATTCGATAAAAAAAGAACGAAAAACAGAACAGGATCGGCGACCATCAAAAGCTATTATTCCTTAGGGTTCATGGAGCGGGTCTTACTTAATTCTAATAAGACGATGGCGTGATTGAAGGATTCTATAGTTGTCGCTTCCGGTAAAGGTGGTGGGTGGGCAAGTCCATAAACTTTGGTAAATAAAACCCTTAACTTCATTGTCATTCTTTCTCTTCGAAGGTCTGAAATTTTTTATCTTCAAGTTTTGATTACTTTTGTTGGTGATGAATGGGTGGAGTGCTGTTTCCATATTATTAACTTTATTGGCTTCCCCAAGAATTCTACACCATGCAAGTTTGAAGCTTAAATAGTCTTATATGTTGTGAGTTGGGATTCCTTTATGGTGTAAGATGCGAATTAATTGTTTTAATTCTAGCAAAATTTAGTCTGCATAATTAATAATGAAAGCAAATAGCTTCACTCACAACATATAAATTCAGTCTGCTAAGTTTAACCATTATATGCAACCAAAGGTATAACCAGAAAACAACAATAAACTAGTTTCGTTTTAACTCAGAAAATAACAAAAACCAGAAACTATTTGTCATCTAGCTTTGTCCTTAATGAGAAGTTCAAAATTATCTATAAGTATGTAATGAGCTTCATGAACTTCATTTAAAAAAAAAGAATAAATAAAGAAGTGAAACCATAAAAAAAATTAATAATCAATGCATATTTATTTCTTTGCAAGTGCGCTTATTATGTCCTCGTTTCTTGCAATTTCTGCAAATACTGGATTGCTTTGCAGCTTCTTCAATCCTGCTACGAATCCTTTTTCGGCCTTTCGTATGGGAAATGTTGGGATCTTTCAAGTTTATCATAGAAGAATCTTCAAGTTGAGAATTCGAGCACTGAATATCAGTATCCCCAAGGCCATTACTCCCCTCATATGTTGGAATCTTTTCAACAGATATAGCAAGAGAATCAAGACCATCATAAATAAATTGAAATGCTTCATCTAACCTCTGTGCAAGCTCAATAAGTCTATTACATTTAGAGCTTAGGTGAGGGTTGTGAATGAATCATCTCCATTAAGCAAACACATTTCTCTGTCTTTACTTAACAAATCATTTCCTTCCTTGCGCCAACGTCGCAAAATGAAGTGTTCTGGTATTTGCTCAACATTTTCAACAAAAAAAATAGCAAGAACATGCCGACATAGTATTCCCATGAACTCAAAATAAAGACATGAACACCTAGATTCTCTACTTTCCAACTTAATCTCAACTGTTGCTGAATCTTTTATGTCTCTTCTATTAAAAACTCGATATGAAACCCATTCACCATCAGTTTTAAGTTTCTCCTTGGAGAAACTTAGGATATGAGAGAGCTCAGTAACAAACTTTACATAAATTGCACGTGTATACACTTTTGCCGCATGCTCCTCCAATAGCATATTGAATTGCAAGCGTCTTTCTTTGTGCATGGACTCAAAATTTTCCTTTTTCAATGACTCGTATCGAGCATCTATTGCTTGGTTGTATTTCTCCATAAATTCCTTCAATGTAGTTCCAGATGTAACAAAATCATCAAAGAATGCATTTATGCTTTCGCTGCGCTGAGTAGTGTGCATACCGGCAAAAAAAGTGGAACGGTTAAATATTGGTATCCAAGATGATCTAATTGAATAAAGTGAATGCATCCACTCATTCCCAATAAGATGATACTCAACAATAATACGATGCTAGTTGTCTTCAAATTCTTGAATACTATTGGACTTATAGATACAATCATTGAATTCCTTCTTTAAAGACCCATGGTCTTGGTACACATATGACAACTTCTCTGGAAACTTTCTCATAATATGCCACATACAAAATCGATGTTTTGTATTTCGAAAAACCTTGGATACTGCATTGGTAATTTCCTTGTCCTGCAAGTTCACCTACGTGTGTAAGTATGCAATCACTAATATATGAAACAATTCAAAATACGAAATTAAATTGATTACGTGGTCATTAATTATTGCACATGGATGTTTTCCATTCATTGCTCGAAGCCATTCCTCAAATAGCCACACAAAAGTATCTTCAGTTTCATCTTTTAATAGAGCACAACCAAACAAGATTGACTGCAAATGGTTATTCACACCGACAAAGGGTCCAAAAGGCAATGCATATTTGTTAGTCCTATATGTCGTGTCAAAAGTGATGACATCACCAAAAAGCTCATATGCATGTCTTGACCTCGCATCAATCCAAAAAAAACTTTCCATATGATCCTCATCGTCATACTTGACCGAATAAAATAATTTTGGATTCATTGATTGCTGTCTATTACAATAACGTACCACGGCTTGTGCATCCCCAACGTCATATATTTTCCTCCTTACATTTTTCATATGATTATAACAATCTCGACTATCAAACAATAAATCATTGCCTCTGAGGATTGTGGCCACCTTTTCACTGGGCAAGCCCGAGTCATTGAATTTTTCAACTAATGATCTAGCAACATTAGGCATTTGCCTATATGATCTTATATAGGGAACACTCTTCGGAGCAACCAAACCATGATTATGGTTGTCGCCAAAATATATAATTCTCCACATGTTTGTGTCTTCATTCATAGAAGCCTTGAGACAAGCTTTACACCCTATGCGTGATGATGATGTATTCCTTGATTTGGTTTGACATACTTCACCAACATTGTTTGTCTTCGGTTTTGGATGACCCTCTCTAGCACATGTTAGTTTCATGTAATAATTCTTGGTTTGTCGTGCCCGGATTCCAAAACCTTTTATCATACCAAATTCTTTGTACAAGTCTATTACATCTTTCCTTTCAGAAAATTCCATTCCAACCTCAATTGAAATATCAATATTCTTTGTTGGTGTCAACTGATGGACATTTGACATGCTATTATTTAAGTCCTTCTGCATGCACTCTTCCATTTCATGAGGCATGTCATATTCAATCTCATCACTAAATTCAATGTGATCTGTTGGGTCATCATCAATATCTCTAAGTTGTGTAAAATTGGTCCATGTATCATCCATCCGCCCTCCGATATTTCTGATATGTTTATGGTTCATTTGAATCACACCTCAGAGTCTGAAACACCTCCTCAAGTAGCACGTTGTCCTGGAAAGAATTTAAGCAATATTTAAAAAAAAAATCCAAAGCAAAACCACAATCCAAACAAAAAAATGAAAAATTTGCACAAAAAAAGAACTGAACATGAAGTTCCCAATACCAAATACAACAATACAAAACTCAGAAGCACTCACCAACCCCATGATTTATTAATAAAAAATTGAAGAAAAAAAAGGCATGATAACCAAACATAAACAATTTAAACTGCAAACAATTCTATATACATTAAAAAAAATACTGAGTAATCAAAACTCAATTGAAAAAAAAAGTATGATAACTTTGTTTGATATTGATGCTTTTTCCCTTTTAACATAATAGGATAGCTACATGATGGATGTTTCGTTGGAAAAGGTTGATAAAAAGAAAGAAAACCAACCTTCAATCGTGTTATTGTGCATCATGGTGGGAATGTTCGGTCCATATACATCAGCGTCAAGAAACCAATTTGAAACTAATTGGCACTTAGTTACAAGTGCAAAAGCTAAATTAACTGCCAAAAAATAATTTGAAACAACACTCCACCAACAAAAGTAATCAAAACTTGAAGATAAAAATATTCAGACCTTCGAAGAGATAGAATGACAATGAAGTTAAAGGTTTTATTTACCAAAGCTTATGGACTTGCCCACCCACCACCTTTACCGGAAGCGACAACTATAGAATCCTTCAATCACGCCATCGTCTTATTAGAATTAAGTAAGACCCGCTCCATGAACCCTAAGGAATAAAAGCTTTTGATGGTCGCCGATCCTTTTCTGTTTTTCGTTCTTTTTTTTATCGAAAGTGTGTTGTTCTTTTCTGGATGAACCCTTTTTCGTTACCGGAATTTTGATCTTGGCAGCGAGAAAGAGAGTAAGGGGAGGAGAGATAGAGGGTGTAGGAGAAAGAAAGAGAGTAAAAGGGTTTCTTTTATTTCACAAATATGTGCCGTCGGATGGTATTTTAATCTAACGGTGTGGAATGGGGTAGGCAAAGGTAGGCACATTAGTAGTAGGTAAAATAACTTATCCCATTTAATTTATATAAATATTTTAGTGGTTAGTTTATATAAATTTCTAAGTGAGATTATATATAAATCGTATTATCTAAGGAATTTATTTTTTAAATAAGAGGTCTTGAATTCAAATCTTGGAAATAATAAGAAAAAAAATATCTTGGGAAAGCCACTTTTTATGTAGGTCTAACCAAATTAGTCCTGTATCTAATGAACGGGTGAAGAAACTTTATATATATGAGTCATGATTATTTATAATGTGTAAGTTATGTTTTAAATCTTGATTATTGATCTTACTTATATCTAATGGCTCTGATTCTTTAGTTAAGTGAGTCATTAGATACAAGTGGATCAATGGTCAAGAATAAGTATAAAACTGTTGTAATGGTTTATTTCTCATAGCAACCACTTTCACTTGAGCTGGTATACCATAATAGATATGAATATCACATTTACCACAAAGCACAAGTGGAAATAATGTAAAGGGAATCTTGAAAATTCATGACTTTACATACTTGATGTTAAGAAAAGAGTTACTAACCTTTCTCCATACTTATTGAAAAAATATGACCATGTTTTAGAGGAAAAAAAGAATTTCCCAATCTCTTTACCTTTTCATTATACTCTCGATACCCAAAACTCCACTCCTTTACGCTAGCAGAATAAAAGGATAACTATAAAATTAAAGTAAGCAATAATAAAAGATGGAGTAAATAGAAGAAAACATAGATGGGAGAGAAAGGTAATGGAATCATTCAAGCATAATCGCCACCCGAGCAAGATCATGCTGATAACGTGTTGTGAAATAATAGAAAACTAGTAGAATCATAGAGATAGTAATAGGTAAAAGAGAAGGGTGGAGATAAAAAGGAATATATTCTTCTTGTATTATCATGTCACTTGAAGCTTTGTACATGACTTTATTTATAGGCTCACAAGACAAGGTACGTTACAATAGAATAAATGAACAGAATTACACTTCTTCAATGGTTACAAATTGGGATTCAATATCCAACGATCATAATAAGGAGACAATTGTTAATTATGAAGACACGACTTTCAATAAACTTCGAGAGAGATTCAGATACTTGAAAGTAATAAAAATGAAGAGATCTCTATTAGTTATATCATTACAGGAAAAAACTGGAACCGTGAATATATAGTTATTCACAACATTTTCTTTTGCATAAAGAAATGATGAAACAAGACGAGGATCTTGAAGCTAAATCTGTTAAAGAAATGTGAACAAATAAATGATTGGCCAAAATATAAAGACGCAATTCAAGCACCATTGAATCCAATTTAAAGTTTTTAAACCAATAGTCCAAACACATTAAGATGTAATCCCAGTGGGGTACAAATGTGCAAAAATTATAATGAGAAAAATGAAGCTGATCTAGCACAAGAAATTTGCAAAAGCCTGGCATTCATTATATGAAAATATATTCTCTTGTTGTGGATGTAATCACCTTATGATATCTTATTAGTCTAACAGTTTATGAAAGGTTTACATCCATCTAATAGATATTATTATAGCATATTTATGTGGCTTATTCGATCGATAATGAAATTTATATCCTACAAGGATCCAAAATGCTTGAAGCATATAAAAATTCCCAAGAAAAACCCAATGGGATTAACACTTGGTGAAGGAAAAAAGAGTGCAATTTTGATAACTCTTCCTCTGAATACTTATTGAGTATATATCATCATAATATCTCTCCCTATAATTACTCTCCTTTATCACGTTATATAATATGCCCTTATTGAATTGAGATATGACATTTAGAGACCAGTAAATTATTTTTCATGGGATGAAATGGATATTTTAATTATGTCAAGTTCTGATAACCATTGGGTACTCAATGGATTTGCTTTATCTATGTACAATCTCTTAGCATATAATAAAGGATGAACATTCAAGGGGGAGCTATGAAAATATTAATAAAGTGGATGTTCAACTTTCTAACCCCACATCTTCTCCTCTTTTACTCTCACTTTTTCTTTCTTCTTTGTAAGTCTATTAGCAGGATCATACTCTTCTCCAACACGAAGATACTAGAATAATAATAATGCAAGTTATATACTTGAACCGCACAAATGTAGATCCCAAACAAGATTTCGGTCACAAGTGAAAGCACAACAAGCTGATACATGAGACTGAGATTTGTAGACTCAAAAACATTAAATGATGTTATGATTAGGGGGAGTAAAATATGTATTGCATTCTTTTTTCCTTTATCAATGTTTTGTCTCATTGGATTTTTCTGGTAGATTTTTCCCTTATAGCGACAAAATTGGTATGGAATTTTTGCCATTAATTTCATCCTTGCAACTATTTTTCATCGCCGATTTCCTCGCAAACGAGGATTGCACGGAATTTGCGAGGGAAATCAAATTAGCCACGAATTTTGCGAGGGAAATTTTATTGAAATTCCGTCGCAACACAGGTTTTTTCTAGTAGTGAATGTATACTCTTTTTCCTTCATTAGAATTTTTTTCCCATAGGATTTTTTCCTAGTAAAATTTTAATGATGTACATTATCTTAATTGACATATAAATAATATTATTGTGGATGTCCATAACTCCCAAAGAAATATATCCATTTGATATGACCGTTGGATATAACCATTGGAAATTTAATCCCAATTGTAACCATTAATTGAAGAAGTGTAATTATGTTTATTTATTCTATTGTAACGTAACTTGTCTTATAAACCTATAAATAAAGGCATTTACAAAGCTTCAAGTGACATGATAATACAAGAGGAATATATTCCCTTTTCTCTCTATGATTCTTATAGTTTTCTATTATTTCACAACAAAAACTTCTTATTCTTACATTTATAGTACAAGAATAACATTCCCCTATACATGTATAATTTTTCTTTACTTTTTTTAAGATTGGTAAATATTATAACTCTCTTGTAGTTTTCTTATAAAAGAAAAACTACCGATTCGAGAAACGACCACACACACACATATAGGATCTATTTACAAACTTTTTTTACAAATTTTTGCAAATTACACTATGCGCTC
Source organism: Gastrolobium villosum (assembly GCA_032173675.1). Lineage (NCBI taxonomy): Eukaryota > Viridiplantae > Streptophyta > Magnoliopsida > Fabales > Fabaceae > Gastrolobium > Gastrolobium villosum. The sequence goes on along the minus strand of JAVKPL010013475.1, from coordinate 61,640 downwards.
CCGGGAGAATATAGTGTTCTCTTGAGAGTACATAGTGTAGTTTGTAAATAAAAAGTTTATAAATATAGTCTTCCCCGTATGTATGTATATATATATATATATATATATATATATATATATAATCTTATATAGTTTATCTGAAAGTACATATAAATGACCATACATGCAAAAAGCAACAACAAGCAAAGAAACATCAGTACTTGCTTTCTATATAATAGGCATAAACATTAAGTGCTTAACATAGGGGACTTTAACAACACCAATATGAAATTAACCCTTAAAGCCTCTTCATTATTGTCACACGTGTATATTTAAATTATATTCGACGTAATAGCTAACAATAAAGGAGTTCAATAGCTTATAAGTGTCAAAGATACTATGTTTTTAATATCAAATATAGTTCAAATAATAATATTAATATGATTCAAAATATAGTGTTAATTAATAAAATATTAAATGATATTAAAAATGTCAACAACTAGATAAGATTCTAATCATTTTTATTGTTTCAGATTGTTTCATATATTAGAAGAACAAATTACTAATTTGATAATATGATAAGAAGGAGTAGTTGGCATCGGATGAAGAAAATAGGAAACTAAAGATTTATTACAGATTCGATCACGCTCGCTATCTTGTCCGCTTCAGCGAGCAAGTGAGCGAGAAGTATAATTAGGCTCGCTATCTTGCTCGCTTAAGCGAGCAAGTGAGCGAGAAGAAGAAAAATTCTCGCTGAGTAGCTCGCTTCAGCGAGCTCCTCAGCGAGCCGGTCCATAAATTAAAGGCCTAGTTTTAAGCCTTTAAAAAGAACCCGAATGAAGCCGTAAAAGGAAATCCGGGAGAAGCGAAGAAAAGGAGAACTCAAAGATGAAGATGAAGGCGGAAGCAGAGGAGGAATACTGGAGCTTTGCAGAGGATAAGGAAGGAATCAATTCTGCATCATTGATCATCACTATTAAACAAGTTTTACCATGAACCCTATTTATTGTACAGTAGCTTTTAATTCTATTTTTATAATTATGCGTAGCTAAATTTCCTTAAGTAGTTAAGGCGAGACGGAACCATGGGTTCTTAAACGTTGTTTGCTTTTCTTATGATTTATGTTCTTGATTTAAAGTTATGCAATCCATCTGTTATTTATACTTAGTTTTATTTATGACTTGATCACTCGTAGATAAACATGAGTCGTGCATGACAATAGGGATGTTGGTGTATGATTCTGATTGGTTGATTGCTGGAATTTGTATGATCTAGGGATAGACTTATGAATTCTATAACTGTATGTTCTTGCGTTAATGCTTCCTTTGTGAAAAAGTACTAACGGATTAGGCTTTTGAGCAAATTAAAGGATTAGATTACTGAGGGATTGAGATTTAATCGAACATAGAAAGAACTGTTAATAACTGGATCTTGAATGTAATTATAAGAATAGGTAAACTAGTTTGGAAACCATTGGGGAAATTAAGTCTCAGCTACGTCTTTTATAAAAACTTAAATCCAATTTTCTAGCATTTATTAATTCTGAATTTAATTTCTTGAATATTGAAAACTAAAAATAAGTAGTTTAAAAAAAACTTTAATTAAATTAAAATATTCTCAAAGCCACATTTCACGATATCCAACTTTAGTTAAATAGATAAATTAGTGTTTGGTCATCAATCTTCGTGGGATCGGCAACTTATTCTTATCACTTTATTACTTGTACGACCGGTGTACTTGTCGAAGTCGCAACAATAGCTTAAAATATCTTGGCATAATCAATGGTCATCTTCCCATCATGAGCTTTCCTGAAAAAATGCTTCACATAATCCGAATACAGCACATTTTTGTACATAGGCTTCTCCCCACTAGCAAGCACTTGAGGCAAAGGACCAATGACATCAGAGGGTCTAGGGTTCACAAAAATGGGCACCGAAACCCTAGTTTTGCTTCCATTGGCTGCAACTCGATGCTCGATGCTCTTATACCTACCATTGCTCATTATTTGCAATGCATCACCAATGTTAATCACTAGGGCACCGGGGATTGGTGGCACATGGATCCAGCTGTGACGGTCCTCAGCCCGGACATAGAGGCCGCCGGTTTGGTCTTGGAGAAGAACGGTTAGGGTTGACACATCGGAATGGCGCCCTATTGCTACTGTTAAGTCTTGGTTAGGGCAAATGGGATAGTAGTTGAGGTTGATTCTCCTTGAACCCATGAACATTGATTCATTTGTCTCATCAATTTCCTTCACGTTTAGCCTCTTCATCAACACACTTAAAAGTTGTTTGATTATAGTTTCAGATTTATTCATGAATTCTAGTGCTTCATCCCTACAAAAAAAATGTCATGTAGCATTAACCAAAAAAAAAATGTCATGTAGCAAAATTGGTGTATAACTTTGATAAAAATGGTATTTGGAGAGAAGTACCATATGAGTGACAAAACTCTTTCTACCTACAACTGTATTGTTCGGGACTTGAAACAACAATTTCTTACCAATTAATCTGTGTGCTTGGTGGTAATCTTCTCTTATATAGTTTAACGGAAATGAAAACAAAAAAATTCTCAAATATAGAGTTACACTCTTTAACTTTTTAAAATTAATAAGAAGGTTTGTTTATCAAAAAAAATTAATAAGAAGGTTGGTAAACCTTTCAAGTCAAAATAATGAACCGATAATTCAATTGAAAATAAGTCCAATTTATTTTTATTTTTTTGTTATTATTGAGTTGTAAATTTATTTCTTGTTAGAACTTTTTAATTGTAAATAAATATATTATTTTTATGTGGTTCTTTCATATTTAATTTTTTTTTCTTATACCATTTTAATCTTTACATTAACATTAGTTTATTTTTTACACGGAAAATCTATGTATGTATAAATATGATTTATGTAATTGCTAGTGCAAGAATCCCCACCAAGTACATTTATGAGCTAGGGCAAAGAGCTTTAAATGTGACTAAGTCCCTAATCATGATTAGTTTAGCCAACTCAAAGAGTTGAAGCTTGTATGAATACTCAAATGCCAACTCGCCTAAAAAAATTAATTAGGGTAAGTAAAAAAACAAATAAGAAAAACTAATTATTATAGTTATGTCATCAATTCTTGGTGATTGTATTCTATCTATGGCAACTTTTACCCCTTTCATGGATCTAACAAATACAAATAAATTGATGTCATATGTAAGAAATTAACTTTGTTATTCCACTTGTGCCGAGTCTCAGCCCAAACTTCTTATTTATCCCGAAAATCAATTATGCTTTAGAATAAAGGTGAAGTAATATGTTGTGAGTATTGAGTTGCAAATTTTTTTCTTGTCAAAACTGTTTTCGATAATTACTAATTCAAATAAAAAAACAATATTTTCCTATCATAAATGTCACATAGGTTTGAACTTAATTAAGATGTCATCCTAATACTAACTACTCAAACATCCTTTACCACTTATTGACTTCAAATGACTCAAAAAAATTATGTGGTTTTTACAATGAAAAAGAGAAAAAAAAAATTCTCTCTTTTTTAACTAAACCTCACCAATAATAGAGAATGAAAATAAAGCAAATTATAATTTCGTCAAATAAATGTAACCAAAGGAGCTTTGGGTTCATTAGTAACTCTAAAGGCCAAATTACAAAGATTGCAATATTGATTTTTAGAAAATTATTGGATCGTTGGCAAAAAAAAAAAAAAAATAAAGGAACAATTATACTATGATATTGTTGGGGCGGGTTATATTTACAAATTTTTTTGTTTATAAACTTTTTTGTTTACAAATTCTTACAAACTACACTAAGTACGACCGGTCATACTTTAATCATGCAGTGTACGACCGGTCGTACTTAGTGTCATTTGCCTCCTATCCCGATATTGTTAATTAAATAAGTTACAGATTTAATTACCTTAATGCATGAGGCCATGTTGCTGCGGCCTCATCCTCAGAAACATAGAATAGGCTGAGATAATCTTTCCACTCTAGGGCCTTCTCTGCTTCAGGGCTAAAGCTAGATCCATACCTCACATGATTGGATGGTGAATTTTCTCTTGTGTACTTAACTTTCTCTTCAGCTGGCAAATCATAGAACCTATAAGTTGCATTCTGGACATTGTCCAACACTTGGAGTGGAAACCCATGATTGATTATTTGGAAGAAACCCCACTTCTCATCTGCATCACAAAATGCATTTGCCACATTTGGATCATCCCAATTGGACATGTCAACAATGGGAATGGAATTTTGAGTCACAATTTTGGCCATACTCATCCTTTCTTCCAAAGGTTGGATATATTGCTTGGGGAGGCTCTTTAGACCTATTTCATAAAGACCCTTTACTCCATTCCCTTGAAGCATCACAAATTCATTAAGATCCGAGGGAATGGTCATTAGTGTCTCTATGGTTGGTGCCATTGCTTGAGTTGATGGATAGCTTTTTTTGCTAATTGAGAATTTCCTAACTTAACTTGGTTGCTTGGGAAACTCATGTCATGCACAACTATTTATACAACAGTACTCATGGTAGCAACTCAAAAGAAACAAAATAAAATAAAAGTTTGCACTCCCTTAGCTTGCTTTGATGTTTGCCTCACCAACTCAAATGGCAAGTTACATACATGTATAAATTGCTAAAATAATAATCAATAAAACAAGCATGCATGAAGCATGCTATAAGCTTTGAGGATAATAGAAAATGCAAGACTAGGTCAATTTGAAATGACCAGCACATGTATACACGGGAAATAAAGGAATTATTCAGGTACAACCGTACAACTTTATTCTCATGATGTCATGTACACACCACATTTGTAATTAGGGGAATGATCCGTTTACAAACTTTTTTGAATTTTTTTACAAATTATACTATGTTTTCCCGGGAGAACATAGTGAAACTAGTGTTCTCCGAGGAGAACATAGTGTAGTTTGTAAGAGTTTGTAAATAAAAAAGTTTATAAATATAATCTCCCCTAGATTATGTAAGGATATATATATACAAACAGGATATTAAGTTGGTCATCTAAAAATATTATATATCAATTCGATAATATTTAAATTGCACATCAACTTAGTCCCGTAATATATTGTTTAGTCATCAATTTGGTTTTTAAATTAATATTCATTTTACATTATGAATGGCGCCAAATTGTTACTTTTTAAGTAGACGCTCAAATTATTTTTTATTTAACCAACGTGATTTTATTTAATACTTCTTTTTAACTATCGTGAACCAAAGCAAAATTTAAGTTACAATGTGAAAAATAATGTGAATGTGAAAACCTAGAAATAGCACATCTCATGCGAGAAAGCTTTTCTTTAAATAAATATGATTGATGGCATAATTTTATTATTAAACTATTTATATTAAGTTTTATGAGATTTTTACTATAACTATATAATATGTCATATATCTGCGCAGAAATTAGAATTTATCACATTCCCGAGCTATGTATAAACAAAAAAGAAATAAGAACTGTACCAACAAAAAAAAAGAAATAAGAAATTTTATCACACTGATTAATATATATTATTTAATAACATTAACTTGAAGCAATTAACGATACTATTAACTTATCAAAATAGACTTTTTCGTCGTTTCGTTATTTATTAAGGGGAAGGATATTATAACAACCAAGTTATGTTAATGTCATTACTACCAATCAATCTCACCGTTAGATCAATTATGTTGATTCAACGGTTATATTTATTTCCATTTTTCTATGGTTATGATTCCCCATATTTAAAGTGAAAGCATCAAATATGGGAAATCATGACCATACAAAGATGAAAATAAATATAATCGATCTAACGGTGAGATTGATTGGTAGTAACTTGGTAATAAGTAATAACACAACTTGGTTATTACAATATCTTTTCCCATTTATTAATTAAAAAATAACTATTTTATCTTTGTCCCAAAATTATATATCATTTTGCCCTTATTTAATCCATTAAAAGAGTCACTATAATACATGTAACCGATTACTATATTGGTTTAATCGATAAAGTGTCGAAATCAAGCTTCTATTATATTTTTGCAGTTAGATCACTAATCAAGTTGGGTGCACCAACACACAATCTTCACCAACCATGGTCAATTAATTACTTCGCTCATTCATTCGATTCTCCTTCAATGTAGAGGTTGGTTCATCACTAGCAGAGAACATCTCACATGAAGAACACAATGTCTCATCCTACATCTGTCATGAAAAAAAAAAAAATTGCACATACAGTCAAATTTTCATCTCTGAATAGTTATCAGGAAAATAAATGAACCAGAAAATGTGGTATCACTATAATGTAGAACTTAAAATAAAAACAACTATTTTCTTGTGGAGAAGACAAAACTTGTATTTCTCTTTTTCTTGTGATGTGTTGCTTACAATATGGATTAGTTTATATAGGCACTAGATTGCCTTTTCATGAACCAAAACATTAAATTAGCCATAAACCACAAAACTAAACTTCCAACTCTTGGCCTCTCTAACTCTTGGCCTTTCACTTACCTAAACACATGACTCCTTAATTAAGACTATTAAATATAAAACTAACAAAACATTTAAAGTTTATTCAACAATTCTCCTTCATAAACTTAAATGGTTCTGCCATCTTTCATCCCAAGCATCTTCTTGTAATTGTTGAGCAGCAACGTCGGCAATGGCTTTGTGAAGATGTCCCCGACTTGCTCTTGACTGGTCACGTGTGTTAGCTCCACATTTCCTTCCTTTACTTGATCCCGGATGAAGTGAAATCGGACGTCAATATGCTTGCTTCTTTCATGATTTACCGGGTTCTTGGCTAGCTCTATAGCCGACTTATTGTCAATTCGGATCACAGTTTGACCGACTTGTTTTTCCTCCAACTTGCTTAGCAAATTTCTGAGCCACATTGCATGACAAACACACCAAGATGCAGCTACATATTCGGCTTCACATGTCGACAGTGTCACAATAGGTTGCTTCTTCGAAATCCAGGTGAATGTCGTGTTGCCCATGAAAAACACATAACCAGCCGTGCTCTTTCGATCATCTACGTCTCCACACCAATCACTGTCAGAATATCCAATCAACTTGTATTTTGTCGAGCTCGAGTAGTGTAACCCGTGTGAAACTGTACCTTGAACATACCTCAGAATTCTCTTTACCGCCTTCCAATGTGTGTATCTCGGCTCCTCCATGAACCGACTTACTATGCCGACACTTAACGAGATATCCGGCCTCGTGCATGTGAGATAACGTAGGCTTCCCACCAAACTTCTGTACTTGCTTGCATCGACACGGTCTCCTCCATCAAACTTAGAGAGTTTTGAACCGGGTTCCATTGGTGTTGAAACTGGGTTGCAATCTTCCATCTTGTACTTCTTCAAGATCTTTTTTGCATAAGCCTCCTGTGACACGAAGATTCCCTTCTCATTTTGTTTTACTTCCAAACCAAGAAAGAACTTCATCAAACCGAGATCTGTCATTTCGAACTCTCTTGTCATTGTGCTCTTGAACTCTTGTATCATCTTGGCATTGTTTCCCATAAAAATGAGGTCGTCAACATAAAGAGCCACAATTAACAAGTCTCCTCCATTTTTCTTGACATAAACAGCATGTTCATATGGACATTGTTCAAGTCCATTCTCCTTGAAATATTTGTCAATACGAGCATTCCATGCCCGTGGTGCTTGCTTCAACCCGTAAAGTGCTTTCTTCAATCTCAGCACCTTCTTCTCTTCTCCTGCCTTCATGTAGCCCGGCGGTTGTTCCACATAAACTTCTTCTTCAAGAACACCATTCAGAAATGCCGACTTTACATCCATTTGATGCATTGGCCATCTGTATTGAGCAGCCCGTGAGATGAGTAGCCGAATTGTCTCCATCCTTGTAACAGGGGCAAACACCTCGTCATAATCAATTCCAGCCTTCTGCTTATAACCTTTTGCAACTAGTCGAGCTTTATATCGTTCTATCTCCCCTTGAGCATTCATCTTCTTCTTGAACACCCACTTCACTCCAATGGGCCGACTTCCTTCTGGTAGCTCGGCTAACTCCCATGTGTTATTTCGATCAATGGCTTTTATCTCCTCATCCATGGCATCTTGCCATTTCTTATCTCAGATGGCTTCTTCAAAACTTATGTTCTCAGAGTCTGCAAGTAGACAAACAAAATGTACCTCACTTGTTGACTCATATATGTCTTGTATGCTTCGCATCCTGGGTTGTCGTACCTCATCTTCATCATCAGAAGCTTCAGGACTTGCCGGGTTGATAATTTGTGTTGAGATTCCGTCTTTAAAGTTTACCTCAGAAGAATTGTTCCAGTCCCACTCATTTGCTTCATTGAGCTTTACATCTCTGCTTACTATGACTTTCTTGTTGACGGGGTCAAACAGCTTATACCCCTTTGTTTTTTCATCATATCCAATAAAAACATATTTCTTACTTTTATCCTCGAGCTTGGTTCTGAGCTGGTCCGGTATGTGTGCATAGGCTATACTGCCAAAAACTCTAAGATGAGCCACTGAAGGCTTTTGACCGCTCCATGCTTCCTGTGGAGTTTTATCATCCAAGTTCGAATGTGGACATCGGTTCTGCACATACACAGCACACTGCACAGCTTCCGCCCAAAACTCCTTCGGCATCCTTTTGTTCTTCAGCATTGACCGAACCATGTCAAGAATAGTCCGATTCTTCCTTTCAGCCACGCCATTCTGTTGTGGTGAGTATGGTGCTGTTAGAAACCTCCTTATCCCCTGTTCCTCACAGAAAGACATAAACGTTGTTGAGGTATATTCCCCACCTCTGTCAGACCGCACCGATTTGATATAGCTTCCTGTTGCCTTCTCATTCATCACCTTGAACCTTTTGAACACATCAAACACCTCGGACTTCTCCTTCAGAAAGTAAACCCAAGTTTTCCGTGAGAAATCATCAATAAAGGAAATAAAATACTTCTTACCGCTAAAGGAACCCGGATTGATAGGTCCACACAAGTCGGTATGTATTAGTTCCAGAGGTTGCTTAGCCTGGAATCTTGCCATCTTCTGAAACGTGGTCCTGGCATGCTTGCCAAGTACACAACTCTCACAAAACTTTCCTTCAAAGTTGATGCCAGGCAACCCTTCCACCATCTTCTTCTTTGCCAACTCGGTTAGACCACCATAATGTAGGTGACCAAACCGGAGATGCCAAAGTGACGCCTTATCTTCCACCTCGGCTTGTAAACATTCAACCTGTATACATTTCAGATTTAGTTTATACATACGATTCTTACCCATTTGAACCCGAACTATCAGCCGACCTTGCTCATCTTTCAAATACAATACCCGGTCTTTCATAATAACCGAGTAACCTTTCTCCATCAGTTGACCCATGCTTAAAATATTGATTTTTAGGTCGGGTACATAGTACACATCTCGAATTGAGCCAATTAACCCGTCCTTTTGTAGGAAACAGATCGTACCTCGGCCTTTTACCTCAACCTTTGAGGCATCCCCGAACGAAACATGTCCGGTTTCCACCTTTCTCATCTCCTTGAAGAAGTCCTTATGTCCGCACATGTGGTTGCTCGCACCCGTGTCAAGATACCACTCCATGTCATCGTCTGGACTTCCTTTACTGTGTGTCATTAACAAGACACCATCCTTCATCTCGCCTTCTGTGGCTAGGTTGGACGTCTCCTCCACCTTTTTCTCCTCTCTGCATTCTCTTGCGAAATGTCCGACTTTGCCACAGTTGTAACACTTGTCCGAGTTACAATCTTTTGCATAGTGACCAAACTTTCCACATTTGTAACACTCGATGTTTGAATAATGTGACCGACCTCCTCATCGACCTCGTCCTCTTCCTCTCCAGTTTTGTTGATTTGACTGTCCTACCTCATCACTATACACTTCTTGACTTCGGCCTCGACCTCTACCACCACGGCTAGTACCTCGTCCACCGCGGCCACGTCCTCTACCTCGAAAATTTTGAGAATAGAGCATCTTCTCATCTTTAATTGTTACTTTGGTCTGAAGTGCCTGCTCAAGAGTTTCCTCCTTCTTCTTCTTTCTTTGTTCATGCGCTTCAAGGGAACCTGCCAACTCGTCAATGGTGAGTGTAGACAGGTCCTTGGACTCCTCTATGGCACAAACCACGTTTTCGAACTGGTCTGTCAAAGATCTCAAGATTTTCTCCACCACTCTGGTGTCAGGTATATCTTCTCCATTTCGTTTTAACTGGTTCACAATTCCTTGAACCCGGGCAACGAACCCGGATACTCCTTCCGTGTCCTTCATCTTCATTCCCTCCAACTCGGCACGAAGGGTTTGAAGCCGGACTTGTTTAACCCGGTTAGCTCCTCTATAGACATTTGCCAAGATGTCCCAGGCTGCCTTTGAGGTCTCACAATTTGCTATCTTCTCGAACCCGGATTCGTCTACAGCTCGGAAGAGCATGAATAACGTCAACTTGTCTTTTGCACGCGTCTCTTTCAACGCTTTGGTTTGAGCCGCCGAATGGCCTCCAGTGTCCTGTGGTTCTACAAAACCTGCTTGAACATTCTCCCAAGCGTCCTGGGATCCGAGAAGAGCCTTCATCTGGATGCTCCAATTCTCGTAGTTCTCCTTCGTCAACTTAGGTAGTGCCATATCACTCCCCCTCTCCATAGCTCTGATACCAATTTGTGGTATCACTATAATGTAGAACTTAAAATAAAAACAACTATTTTCTTGTGGAGAAGACAAAACTTGTATTTCTCTTTTTCTTGTGATGTGTTGCTTACAATATGGATTAGTTTATATAGGCACTAGATTACCTTTTCATGAACCAAAACATTAAATTAGCCATAAACCACAAAACTAAACTTCCAACTCTTGGCCTCTCTAACTCTTGGCCTTTCACTTACCTAAACACATGACTCCTTAATTAAGACTATTAAATATAAAACTAACAAAACATTTAAAGTTTATTCAACAGAAAATATATATAGAGAAAGATTTATATAGAATTAACGTCTTCAAGATTGAACAAAATCTCGCCCAACTGTAAATGCTGTGTAAAAGAAGAAATTTTAATAAGAACTCGCTTTTGAAATTTCTTAGATGTATGAACGAAGAGAACAGAAATGTATCTTTTATGATATATTGAGAAAAACACCGTTTTAAAATTTTTGGACAAAAGAATTATCCGGTTAAAGCTGATTGGATAAGTTTTTACAAAGTAATGCAATTAAACATCTCACCTCTACTGACGGGGCTAGTCCCGTCACTGATACTTACTGTACTCGTGCCACGTCAGCGCCACGTAGATAGTCCAATTACTGTAAAGCTTCGGAAGACCATAACTTGTGACTCGGATATCCAAATCAAATGATTTTTTTTTATTTCACATAAATTTTCGAGGTCTACGCAATGACACCTTATTTGACATATTTTATCTCACACAAACATAGATTGAAGATCTTATGGATAAACACTCTTGTATTGTGGTACAAGAGTTATAAATTCAAACTATGTATGTGGGAGATAAAATATGTCAAATGAGGTGTCATTGCATAGATCTCAAAAAATTATGTGAAATCAAAAAAAAATCATCTGATTTAGATACCCGAGTCACAATTATGACCTTCCGAAACTTTACGGTAATTGGACTGCTTACGTGGAACTGACGTGACACGAGTCCCGTCAGTATCAGTGACGGGACTAGTCCCATCAGCATAAGTGACATGTTTAACTGTCTTACTTTGAAAAAACTTATTCAATTAACTTTAAGTGGATAATTCTTTTGTCCAGAATCTTTAAAATGATGCTTTAGCCATGATATATTATATGCATATCGTGCATGAACATTAAGGAGAAGGATGTTAAGGGCGTGTGACATGTGGACGAAAGAATTTTATTAAAATGACACGATAGAGATGCTCTTTGGTGGAGACATTTGCATGTCTTGTAAACTATATAATGTAATGTAATTTGTTAAAAAAATTTCTCTCTCGTTATCTTTGATGTGCAAAAGCTTGTCGTGGAAGAGAAGCTGAAGCAAATCCATGACAGAATCAGAGGGTTGGTGCCGCCGTCTCTGTGAACATAGGTGGTGGCACTCTGAGGGTGGAGCATGTGGCCGGAGAGATAATTATGGAGCAAGAAGAAGACGAGGGAGAGATGTGTTGGAATGGTACGGGAGAGCCCAAAATTCTTTGCAAATGATACATCTATGGGTCACGTGATAAATCACAATAAGTGAGCCGACATCATATCTTAACCAAAAACCTTATGGTCGTAGGTTTATGAGTCTTTTGCACTTATATGGTTATCACTTGATCTATGTCTAGACAACATCGTGCTTGAATACTTTAAGTATTCAACATCTTTTAACATCTTTATAACTCATATTTGAATACTCCCAACAGCATGCAAGTTGTGCCAATATCCTCTTCCTCTTTTTTGTCGATTCAAATGTAAGTGTTTTCTTTTTATAATTCTATAGGGATTTTTTTTCTATATTTTTTATTTTTGGTTAATTTATTTTCCTGATAATTATTCAGAGATAAAGATTTGACTCTATGTGCAATTTTTTTATTTTATTTTTCATGACAGATGCAGGATGAGACAATGTGTTCTTCATTTGAGATGTTCAATCTTTTGTAGTGATGAATCAACCTCTCTACATTGAAGGAGAATCGAATTAATGAGCGTAGTAATTGACCATGGTTAGTGAAGATTGTGTGCTGGTGCACGCAACTTAGATTAGAGATCTGAACTCCAAAATAATAATAGAAGCTTCATTTCGACACTAATCGATTAAATAACTGCAAAATGATGTATAATTTTGGGATAAGGATAAAATAGTTATTTTTTAATTAATAAAAGATAAGAGGGTTAAAAAACCTATTAATTGAGTATTATATTTTGAAATAACAGAGCAAAAGAGTATAAAAATTATATAAACGGTGTCACTTAGTGTACTTTCACTCTAAAAGTTTATATTTTCAGAAGTACTAAAGTGTGTATCTTTCCCCTCTCTTTTTGCAGAAAATAGGAAACAAAACACAAGAAGAAACACACTTAACTAATTTCTTTCTTTCAATTAGTATTCTTTCTCTATAATAATTGTAGTTCTGATATAAACATATGGGGAATAGGTCACAAGTGACGTTAAGATGAGTGTGTGTGTGGGTGTGGTGTTTGTGGGGGGTGTGATGATTTTATATTTAGAGTGAATCCCGGCGAAAGGTACACATATATTTAGTAAAGATAATACTAAAATGCTAGTATATATCATGGAGTCACTCATCGCTCATCCCACAAATTTATATAAATCTTTAGTGGTTGATTTTTATTTTTTTATTTTTTTTTTGACATAAATAGTGATTTCCACTTTCTCCTAAAGTCCATAATTGTGAACATCATACCTGGTATTTTTAAGGCATAAGATATTTTGTCTATTTTTTTATGTTTATTTTACATAATTTTAAATCGTTAGATCACAATCTCAGTCCAACTTCGTCTTTTCTTTGTCCTCCCATTATTTGTTAAAATTTTAATTTAACAATGTTTAAAAAAGTAGGTAAAATAAGCATTAAATAGATATTCATAATATATTATCCCTAATTTAAATCATATAAATAGTTATATCTTATATAAAGAATACATGAGTATGTTACCCCAAAAAAAAAAATGAGTAATTTCCCATTCCTAATATATATATATGGGAAAGGTTATACTTACTACCAAATCTTAGTAGTTAATTTCCGTCAATCTAACGGTTATAATGTATTGCAAATTAATAATTAATTAATAAATATGATCCTATAAATTACAACCGTTAGATTGACGGAAATCAACGGTTAAAATTTGGTAGTAACAAGTAGTAAAAAAATTAGGTAGTAAGTATAACATTTTCCTATATATATTCTTTTGAAAGTTTTGCCACGCCCACGTGTAATTTATACAATGATATGGATTCTTTTGAAAAGTGTAAAGTTTCCATCTTAAGAAAGTTTTTAAAAAAAATAAATTATATTCATCATGGGCTAAGTGGGACTTGATTCATAGTGCAACCTAATTAATTTAAATTTTAATTTAATAAAATTAATTTGAATTCTAATTTTCAATTTTGAATTTTAAATTTAAATTTAAATATAGGCAAGAAATTAGATTTGATGACAATGGAGAAAATTAAGGAAATCAATTAATTAGATTGATTGGCTAGAATTAGAAAAATCAATCAATTGAATTGATTGAGTAAAAAAGAATGAAACTATATCCAATATGATTGGGTAGTGATGGGCGCTAAACAAGGGGTTGATTAGCCGTCATATTTAGTTTCTCTTTTTCCTTGTTTAAATGAGACACCTTTCTATCTCCAAAAAAAAAAAAAAATGAGACACCTTTCTTATTTTGTTCCATCCAAAACCCTAGCCGAAAATTACTCCATTTTTTGGAAAGTTTGTTGATGTTTTACTGCATTTTTTATTTTTTTTGTAATTGGCTTCTCTACTCATATTTCTTCTGTTCTTTGTCTTTTTTCTTCTTCTTCTTTTTCTCAAGTTGTTCTTCTGCATTATGTATTTCAAATATGTTTTTATAAAGGATCTTAATCCTACTAAGGAGTAGGGGTGCTAAACAAACCAGGGGCCTTTCAGGGGCCTCTGGCTCGGCTCGTGAAGGCCTGAACTTACATGTCTAAAATTGGTTGTTGGCACCAGGCTTGAACTTGTATAAAAGCTCGTTTAATAAATAGGCCTGAGACCCCAATTCAAAAGCTCGGCCTTAGAGCCTCTCAGGCCTAGTATGTTATTATTTTTTATACTAACTGTAATAGCCCTCTCTTTCTCTTCAATCCATTTCACCCAATTTTATTGGTTAAATAGAATTTTTGAATGATTTTATTCTATATTATGCTGTTTGGATATATATTGAAATTATGAATATTTATGGAATTACTAGTGTTATTGATCGTATATTTTGTTTGGATAAATTTTTGTTGTCTTATTTTCTTTAAACAGGCTCAACCAGACTTTTATTTTTTGTAAATAAGTCAGGCCACAGGCCAACAGTTATATTTATAACAGGTAATAGGCTTGGTCAAGCTGACACATTTAAATATAGGCTTAGCCTTTTAAGACCAAAGTTCGGCTCGGCTCGGCTCGGCTCGGCCCATTAACACCCTACTAAGGAGGAGTGGAGTATTAAGGTTAGGGTGATTAGGACTTGGAATGTTCCTAATTTGTATAAGAAAGATTTTGACGACAATGTGGGAATGGTTCTGTTGGATGAACACGTAATACTTTTGGTTTCTATTTGACATAACTGTTGTAAAATAATATAATTTGGTTTTCATCATTTTATTAGTGTGTGCGTTTTGTAGGGTGTAAGGATCCGTGCTACTGTGAAAGGTACTTTACAAGTCTGGAATAAAACTTGTGAAGCAGATATTTATTTTATCAGAAATTTTGGACTTGATTTAAATTAGGGGTGGCAATTTAAGACACGACCCGCCAACCCAACCCGGACCCGACACGAAATTTTCGTGTTCGGGTCAACCCGTTTAATAAATGGGTCGTGTTCGGGTTGGAAAAATATAACACGAAAATATTTGTATCGGGTCACGGGTCAACCCGTGAATCCGCTCTGACCCGCAAATATAATTTTTTTTTATTTTTTCAAGGTTATTATGGTAATTTTATTGAATGATATAAAAAAAAATATATACACTCTAGGTTTCTTTTTATTGAAGATTTTTTTTTTGTTATATTGCAATCAGATTTGGTGCTTTTTTGGGGCGAGTCGTGTAATAAACGGATCACACTTATATTATAAGATTTTTCGGGTCGTGTCGTGTCAACCCGCAGAAAAAATGGGTCGTGTTCGGGTTGAGAATTTTGACACTAATAATTAATCGGGTCGTGTTCGGGTTGAATCTATTCGTGTTCGTGTCAGACACAGGTCGACCCGAACCCGACCCACGAACACGATTTGCCACCCCTAATTTAAATAGTGACAATTTCAGGCCAACTAGGCATGATTATCGTCTGTCTTTCAACTTAAGGACGGATGTTAAATCAATTGTTGACACTACTTTTCCTGCCAATGGATTTAATTTTGTTGATTTTGACATTATTGATAAAAAAGCACCTGATTGTCCTTATTTAGTAGGTAATATGTTTTGTCTCTGATATTACTTACTTATTTATTTTGTTTTTAATATTATCATATGTCCAACTTCTTTGTTTTGTAGACGTCATTGGTTTACTATCAGGAATTAGGGAAGTTTGTGAGCATGTTGTCTCCGGTAGAAAAAACGAAAATGGTTATGTTATAGCTTGATAACCTAAGGTATTTATGTTTATCGTATGTTTATGTAGATTTCTTCTTGGATAAATGTGTTTAAATATATAACATGATTTCTTTCCAACCACTGCAAAATAAGGGGCACAAGCTTGAGTGTACTTTGTAGAAGCAGTATGTAGATCAAGTATAAACTTTTTTCGCAGATTTTGAATGTCTTCAGAATGTGATCATAGTCCAGCTTGAATTGATAAAGGGTTTTAGGGGTATTTTTACTAATAGTTCTTTCTTATTTTATGTTTTTGTTTAAGTATCTCTGTTATATTGTGTTTTTTCTCTATGTCTTATTGTATTTGTTTTTTTTAATGTATAGGTAAAGGGGAATAACAAATACAAAATATACCACAAAGATTCTTTTTTATTCCAATGTACCAGAGATTATGGACTTCAAAAAAATGTGTTATATATACTTTTAAGAACATGTAATTTAATATAGTCGAATGTATCTTTCCAAAAGCATTCATTTTCGTATATGGCTTGATTCTATTTTGTTATAAAATTACGTTTTAGGCTTTTGTCTGTTCGATGAAAGTAGTCTGGGGTTGACTCAGTTGTTCACTCAATCCTCATATTCTTTCGAAAATAAGTTTCTGAAAGATACTTAAAGGAAGTGTATCAGTGATAATAAGAATCGTAGGGAGGTATATTTTCACAATTGATGAATAATTACCCATATCTTTATTGGATTGTATTTTGTGTTCTTATGTTTTTATTATTCTTATGTCAAGTTATGACGTGGATTACTTTTGGAACTATGAAGTCAATTGAATTGAAATACAATTGTTGGTACAAGTCCAGTAAAAATGTTTGTATTCCATTTGTTCTAATTTTGAAAAATGGTATCATAAGAACTGCTAGAAAATTGGGATGATTATCATCCAAAGTAAGTTATTGTCCTCAAAGTGTTTTGAATCTTAACCTTTCAATGACAAAATACTGCGCATTCCACTTATTCCTTTATGATGCGTAGCTAAACAGCCAATGTTAATGTTGGTCAGATTTAGTATTCAAGTGAGGGTTGTTGAAAACACAGATTCTGCATCTTTCTTCTATTTGATGGAGACTGTGTTGCTTTGTACGGAATGAGTTATGCTGATTTACGCGAGCAGCAACATTTCAAAAGGCCTGATTCTAATTCCTCCGCATGTTCTGTTCATTGATGTTCTTTTTAAAAAATTAATTAAATTAACTTTGTATAACATTTTGATGCAGAGTGGTGATTTAGATCATTATCTAGAAGAATTTAACGTTCTTAATGACGAATTCACTTTATTTAAAGTCAATTTGAAAAAGAAGAATTTGGAATCACACACGAAGCCAAAATATCAAGTTTCTAAAGTTTGTTGCAGTGAAACTATTATTGCATCATACCTTAAGTCTGTTGTTGACCAAAATGTAGTTGTTTACATTTTCAAACGTTATTTGATTATATTAGTACGTTGTATTAGTTTTACAAATATTTTTAATTTTCAGGATCGAGCAGTATTCGATAATGCTTGCGACACTGATGTCTTATCAGCAGATCCGGAAAAAGCTGTGGTATCTTTAAATTAAAATAAGATTTTATCAATTAAATGTTTTATGCATTATTTGTATAACGTTTCATAATTTTATACAATTTTAATGTCTTACCAGGATGATGAGAGTCAAACATGTAATAGTGCCGATGTTGCTGATGTTTCCCTCACTTTGTTGTCACCGTTGATTATAAAATCTGATGCCGTCAAGGAAGAAGATTTTAATTGTTCAGTTAACAGTCCTAATAAAAATATTAAGGTAGAGAAAGAGTTAAGTACTGACCCATTATTTATGTGTTTATAATTTTCTACTACATATTATGTCTATATTCTATATCATTAATACAATATAATGATTCTAACATTTTTTTTTAAATTAGCTCTATTGTTGAAGTCAGAGCCACCTTGTTGGAGAAAGCGAAGTTGTGTATGGACAGAGCTGCTGGGGAAGAAGTTGTGTAGCATCAACATTGTTGGGTGTTGTTAAACTATATATTTGAGAATCATTAGACAATTAGGAAATATATAATGTCTTAATATTTATTTGACTTTTGATTGAACAATTGTGGATGATTGTCTAATGTTTAACATGAGGTTAAACATTAATTATTTGACGTTATGATATTTAATACCAGTGTTTTAAAACTCGAATCGACCCTACCGGGTTGACCCAGGTCTGGATGAACGACGAAGGCACCGATTCGAGTGGTCATTCGGATCAGCTATGCACTTGACTCAATTTATACCGGTTGACCTGGCTGAGTCTCGGTGAGTCAGTGGGTTAAACGAAAACTGGTTGATCCATTTTTATTTTATTTTATTTTTTTTGGAAAACTGACCTTTTTTTTAAGTTTGCTTCTTATTCAAACAAAAGAAGGGAAAAAAAGTCTTAAGCAAGCTGGACTCATGAGCTGGAAACTAAAGGAAGATCTTAAAAACAATTTGATTTTTCAACTTAAAAAAATAAACAAAGCTCTGGTTGAGACTATGTATAATAGCCAACTTTTTGTCCCTCCCTAAATGTGGATTGATTCTTTTCTTTCTATTAATATTAATATATTCTATAAATTGATTCTTTTCTTCATATTAATATATTCTGTAGTTGGAAAAAACATATATTTTACTAAAGAATTTGAAAAATCATTATTGTTGTTTTCAATTATGCTTTTATATTTATAAAGAAATATCCATAGTGTAGTAATTTTTTATCTGACATTTGTTCTGTATCGTTTCAAAGTGCATAAAATCTTAAAGATTGTTCTTTTTTTGTCACACTTTTTTACCAACTTGTTATGGTCATTGATTTGCGAGATCCTTGAAAAGGTTGGACTCATGAGAGATGATGAAATGCGATAATTTTACATAATTTAGTTTATATTATTCTTTTATTTTTATGCATTCCAATTACCTTTACAAGGATTAGATTAAAACATAGTATATTATGCAAACTATTAAGATAAAAAATATAATGTTTGCTTTCTTTTGGGGATAGGTTATTCTACCTACTCTTATTCTGCCTACGTTTGCCTACCTCTTTCAATAATGTTAAATTACAATCTCATCCAACAGTGGATATACAATAATTCGCTTATTACTTGAAATTTGAAAAAATTTATTCCTTTGTTTGATTATGAATTTTTTTTTAATAAAATACATTTATGGTAAATCATCTTCAACTAAAAAAATGAATAGACACATTCTGCTTCATAAAACTATGTTTGTCATTAAATTTTTTATTATTCATGTGTCTAACCTGCTTCTTTTATTTTATATGCATCAAGAAGTTTATTTTTTATTTTTATTTTATAAATTACATGTTAGTCTCTTAATCCTGATTATTTTCTAAAACCTTTTGATATTCTTTTTTTTTTCAAACCTTCTTTCAATGGCTGATTCTTCATCTTCTGCAAAGTAGGGAGCGATTGAGAAACAGAGACAGTTGCCCCTAAAATCTTTTCCAAAGGATTTATTATTGCATATTTTTGGAGTCACTAATATAACATTTTTAGAGTCTATTATAGACACTATTCAATATTAAGTTACAAATCTCTTATCTATTTTATCTTTTTATTTTTCAGTAAACAATTATTTCTTTAATAATTGTGTCCTAAGAAAATTTATTTATAGAATTTATTTAAAATTTGCATTAACTTTTACGAGACAAACAAACAATTTTTTTTTTCTCCGTGCATCGCAAGGGTAATAAACTAGAATATATATGAGAAAAATATTTCTACATTTGTGATAGAAAAAAAAAATTCTACCGCAAAGAGTAAATCAAGAGTAGGTCCATCATTTAATTAGTTTCTCTCTCCTTATGGATTTGTCTCTCCTTGATTTACTCTCTGCGACAGAATTTTTTTTCTAGAAAAAGGTGAAAAATATTTATTTTTAAACAAGACAGGCATGCACTAATTATAGAATACGGTTATATTTACAAACTTAAAGTTTATAAATTTTTATAAATTACACTATGTACTACTCGTAGAACATACTACTTGAGCTACTACCCGTAGTATATAGTGTAATTTGTAAATATAACATAGCCCCTAATTATAAGCAACTTTTAAAATAAGGTGAACTTGATTCGAACCAAACATCATCCTAAGATAAACCAGGCCAAGCAAAAAAATTTCAGACAAACATTAAGAGGTCTAGTTCAATACATGATCGAGAAAAGATATGTATAGAGAAGCTTTTGAATCCATTTTCATTTAAAGAGTAAGACATATATAGCATATAAACTGCAAGCTTAGTAAGATATTACATAATAGATATCACATCACATAATAAGTAGAACAATTTAGGCACATTAGGTTCATCTTACAAAGTATTGAAGATTAATCGACATAATAATGTTAGAATTTCACCCAAAAAAAATGATAGCAATAATAGAAAAAGAAGTATAAAAGACGACACTGCATAATTGAATTATAAGGAAATAAAAGTCGGAACAAATTCACTTTTAAGAAAATTAGAGTGGACCTTAGAGAAGATATAAACCCACTTGAATTTCATATATGAGATTTGATTTTCAAATCAAAATGTGTTTAGAATTTAAAAAAATTACGTGATTTTATTTTTTTTAAATATTATTTTCATTACTTCTATTTGCATGTCGCAAGAATTGACTTGATTTTAAATTGTTTATAAATTCACCATTTCATTCTTATTGAATAGTCTATTCAATAAAATAAAATTAATTTATTTATAATGAGATCAATTTCTAAATCCATTCAAATTTATTTATTTTCCTCAAAGGGTTCCACAAAAAAAATTTGATATCAAAAATGAAATCAAATCAGATTTGGACCCATACCAAACGGGATGAATGGTCCAGTTCAACAATAGTCCAAAAGGCCCAAAGACAAAGACTCAGACAGCAAAGAAAAGCGTACCGAGTCTACTTATAAAGATATGCTGATGATTAAAGGACTCATGGTGTTCAAAAGTTCCGCCCGGTAACGGCATGTCTGGAAAAATTTATTTCCGAAGGGTTTTTTTTTCAAAAAGTAAAAAAAAAAAAAAAGCACAATAATAATTTAAGTAATATAATATAAATACTAAAAAGAAATTTTTTTAAACTCTATTAAGAATCTGCCAAAAACAATAATTATTTCTCTAAAATAAGTTAATCTATACGGGCATCCTTTTAAACAAAGAAAAACCATGTATTATGAGAGAATGCAATTCTTTGAAAGCATTAAAAGCCACGGATCATTAAATAAAAAACGAAAAAAAAAAATGCCACAGATCCAAGACAAGAAAAATATACTACAAAGGCATCAAGCTAAGCTAGTAAAAAACGAGAACAAAGTTCATACATTAGAGGATCAGAATATCTTCTAGTACACAAGTTAAATTTCAACAAGACATTTTGCCTCTTTAAGTGATTCTTAAAGACTACATTGAAAAAAGCACAACACACAACAGCTTAAAGGTTAAGACTAAATATTAAAGGAAAGGATCATAATATCACCTGTTAACATCTCTGCTAACTAGTGGAGATATGTAGCTTGGTACTGATAGCCATTTCCAAAGTAGTTGCCATGACTGGGGGAGAAGTTATACGTTGCAGTGCTTAGTAGAGGAGGGCAATGATTTTCAGTTGGTCCAGGGTACATGTAAGGTCGATCATACACATACTGTGGATACCTATCAGCAACTCTAGCATAGGAAGAAGTTTTGTCAGAAGGAATGTTAGTGACACGAGGACCATATCCCACACCATTAGCACGGGGTCTCTTGGGTTGAGGCTTTGTGGCTTCAGTTTCCCTTTTCTTGTCAGCTTTGGCCTTCTCTAGTTGGACCACTCGTTTTTGGAGAGGATCCAGAGGATACTGCTGATCAAGTTTATGTTCTTCAATGCACTTGATTACAGCCTTTAGAGCAATCAGCTCTCGTTCATTAACCTCAACCTGAGACAAGAAGTGACCAAGAATATTTTAAAAAAAAAAAAAAACTTTGTATTACCACAAAAACCAATTGAGAATCAAACAAATACATCTCATGGAAGGTATCTTGAAGAGTGCAAATAAGGACCTGAGAGAAACACCAAATATATGCTTTTGTAATTTGTACATGTGTAGACAGACGCATACAGACACAGTCATTAGGCAACCCGAGAGGATAGTTTCTTCCATCAAATATTAATTGCACTTATAATCCCTCTGTTTTTTGAAAATCAAGCATTTTTCTCCGCATTGTTTCAATTGCACCAATGTCCTCATACTTCACAAATTTCATCAGGAGCAATTATGTAAAATCTCTTAAATGACATTAAATCTATTCACAGAATGAAATGACGTGCCTATCTTTTCTGATTTGGCATGGCACAAGCTGACTCAGGCAAACAAGGACAACTAGAATTATCCACATAATCCAGTCAGCATCACTAACCATCCCCCTTGTCACAGCCACCCCACACTTAAGCAGAGAGCTTCGGTAAAACACCAGCACGGGTGTGATTCGGAGACTCATGATATGCTATGATGGATGAGAGGTAGAGAAAGACGGTGCTGTTCTCTATGTGGTGCGTCAGTGTTTTGTTCTTTTGCCAAGGGGAGCAGTGGCAAATGCCAACCCGCCTAAATTATTCCCACTCATTGCCCTTTTCAAATAACATTGTTCTACATCTTTCAAATGACTATGTCATCAAGGAATAGAAAGCCACCACCACTGTGGAGCTAAATACTGTATACCTCAACAATTGAACATACAGAGCATATGCAAAGAAGAGCAAAGAGAGCTCAAGAATCATCTAATCTAAGAGATCCATCTCTCATCTAAATCTACAGCTAGTTGTTTGTACCCACCATTGATTCAGTCGTGCATGTGCACAGTGAAGCCATCAAAGCAATCAAAGCCAAAAGTAAGGGACCCATTAAACAGAGTTCAATGTTGCTCTTATGGTTGAAGCCATTCAAGGTGGCTGGGTGGTGGCAGGAAGGAGGAAGCCACTCAAGTGCATAACAATATCAAGGTTTATGCACTTTCAAGGAATAAGGAGGCTAAGGCTGATGGCCCTGTACAGCTTATGCAATTCTAGGGTGTATATCATGGGAGAACAATGCCATTACTTCCAACCGTGACTGTTTGATCATACATTCTTTATTGGATAAGAATAGAATTGTCTTAAAGACTTCTCTTTGATGCTCTGCCCATAATTGTTTCAAGAGAATACCTCAACTAATATGTAAATATATCGGACAGCTTTGTTGCACTTTTTAGCCACTTTGGCTTATAAACATAAAATTAGTATTACCTCTCAAAAAGAGGTGTTTGTTACTTTATGTAAAAGATGCAATTTCAGGTGTTCAGTGAACATATATAGCTGCTTTTTGTTGAATGATTTCTGAAGAATGTCTAAGCTGCCTTTGAAACTACATTTGCTTCCGTATTTTACATTTTTTATTTCACCATAGGTATGCTTCAAGATGTACATTGTTCAAACATCCAGGAAGAATATTATAAAGTACTACAATAATTTACTATGCAAAACAAAAGAATCTCAGACGTACATATATTCAATATTTGAGGTCAAATGGCATGTAGTAATACACCCAGTAAAAAGCAAATCACTGACAACCCTTAAGCTGATGAGCAAACTAAAAGCTCACTCCGTAATCACTTTACACTAGAATCTCCAAGAGCTTTCTCAACAAGCAGAGTCCTAAACACCAAGGTTAACAGGTTAAATTAATTTGCAGTTCTAGTTTTTTATCTTATTTGCCAGACTCTATTTGTCACATATTGTGTTGAAGTTAGTGGTATGCCATTATGGGACAAAAATAAAAGAGAATTAAGAACCAGAAGCAGAAGAAAGAGGGAGGAGGAGGAGGGGGGGTAGCAGAGCATACCCAATGCCCCTAAGCTTCTGAACAGTTCAGAATTTCCCTGAATTTTAAGACATTTTTTCCCGAACAAAAAAATAAATGTTGTCAAAAGCACTAAAGATTATGTATATTCTGGGGCAGTGCGGCTTTCATTCATATGTTTCTATCCTTGACCCGGATAACATACATCGCTGCAGATGAAGCTGAAGAACCCAATAAGTCAGAAATAGACCAAATAACTAGCCCAACCTGTGGCCGAGTACTCTAGCAAGAAAATCATGAAATGAGCAAGTTACATTAAGCAAAGTGGATGTCCAAATTCATTTAACAAATTGGTCATTTCCCACTTAGGCTACCAGCAAAACCTGACTGGCCAAAATAGCACCAAATAAATATAAAGACAAGAGTAAGGCACCATTACAAATAATGTTAAAACATGATCTTACCACACAACTAGTTTCTACTACAGAAAACATTCCTCTGTAACTAACTACCAAGCTCAATATTGAATGATAGCAATAAGAATATGGGGAACCTTAATTAGAAATGGACAATGTAAAAAACCATTTCAACCAAAAAACTTAAATTGTTAAGTGATACCACATTAATGGTTTTATATTAATACCTCTAACACACACCCTCACGCAAGAGCCCTTGGGCTTAAAGCGTAGATAATGATGCACAGGTCTAATTTTTTGGTTTATCATATGCTGATTTTAACTTACTTTTTTTAATTTTAGTTAATTTTAGTAGAGAATAGGGGCGGTGAAGTTCGAGCTCGTGACCACCTTGGTCACGACTCACGAGCTCTCATACCATTTAATGCAACCAATTCAACCCAACAATTTAAATTGATAAGTGAGACCACATTAATTGTTTTATATCAATATCTTTAATAGACAAAAAGAACTCGGCAATATTTCAGATCACTGGTTCAAATCATTAAAAGAAAACAACAGAGGGAATAATTACTTAATATAGCAGAGACTCAACAACACACCTGTGCAGTGGGAGATGAGTTAACACTTTTAACAGGAGAAGCTTTTCTAGCATCCTTCAAGTAAGACTTCAGTAAAGAAATGGGAGAAAACTGTTCTGAAAGATCAAATGCAAAAGCCAAGTTGACGGCATCGATTTGCCGTCCACTGTTAACCAAAACCCCGATTACACCTGCACATCCAAAAAGTAAAACAAAGCTTTAAAACAAACGGATGCAATAGTTTAGTTGTTTTACTCCATAATTGATATAAATGGTAGACTCATGCATGAGACTAGCATGTTAAAAGCCATTTGGGAAGTTTCTAATAAACTAAGGTCTTGGGCTCTCATTAAAAAGTCATTCACTGCAGCAATGCAATCAGCCAGGATCCAAAAACTCTGTTAACACAAAATTTATATAATAATTTATATTTATTTGATTATTTGCAAAATCAGTTTTCACTGAATATCCTAGCATATTAATGCACACAATTCAATTGCTATAAATGATTTTCAGGAAAGAATTGAGTCATCAACTCATCATAATTCAAGTTTCCTTTAGCTTTCCTTTCATAATTTAACAAGAACCACGTAGCAGCCACATTGACGAAGACTGGAAAACTACAAAAAGTAATTATTCAATATTTGTAGAACTTGGAAAAATCCTGTTACTAATATGGTGCGTTTGGCAGGCACTAGATAATTTAACAAGAAATCATATTGTAACAGAAAGAAAACTAAGAAAAAAACTTTTGTTATTGAAATTAAATTAAATTAAAGAAAAAATGATACAGAGGTAATTAGATGAAAGAGTTGTGCATAAAATAAATGAATAATAAAAACAACTTTTTCCTTTAGCTGCAACAGTTTTAGATAAATATTGTTCAAAATCTCAGATGGTTCATATAAAACATTATAAAAGAACAAATACACACCAGGCATCTTCTCTGACAACCCAAGGCAGCGGCATAAATCAGCAGTTTGGCGACGCCGAGACACCATTGGAATCAGCCTGGATAACTCCTCCTCGTTAAAACCAGAGGCAATACCAAAACTGGCAAGAAGCTGCAAAAATGCATGAGCCTCCAAGGAATTCCCATTGCTAGCATCCATGTCAAGAGCATCCAATCTAGGTTTCCACTCTTCAGCAACCGCCTTTGCCCTGTCCTTGATATCTTCTGAAATTACATTAGAAACACAGTCTGAGTTGGTCAGGAAATCACTCAGACATTCCATCAGCATGATACAGGTTCGGCGAAGACCCAATAAATTAGCATCCTTCTTTACATCCTGATTTGACACTTCCATGCAGTAAAACCCTTCCAAAGAATCTAAAACTAAACGGGCAGCATTAGGAGCGGCTCTTAATGCATATGGTATTTCCTCCCTTACAGCAGCAAGGTTCTTGCGGTTGTCAGATATGAACTTGTGAAGTCCTCCAGCATCCATCTCTTTACATAGTTTTACCAACTCTGGATAAGACATCAACTCCACATTTCTGTTTTCAGGAGAAAGTTGCACATCATCGAAATTACCTTCAGCAGCAATGGACGCAGCAGCATCCACTGGTTTCTCCTCCACACCTGGTGTCCCTTGACCCCCATCAGAGACAATAGCCAACTCATTTGATGAAACCTTCCTCTGCTTTTCTCGAGCATTTACAATGGCAAATACAGCAGCATCTCTTTTCTCTTGAAGCCTCTGCAATGAGTCTTTCTCTTTGGCAAAAACAGCTGCTTCCCGCTTCTCCAAAATTTCTCGAGCTTTCATTGTTTTGTTTTCAAACTCTTTTTCTTGGTCTTCTAATTCATGAAAGCGTCTCTTCAAGGATTTCTCAAGGCCGTGGAAATGTTCCTCAAGTTCTTTCCATTTCAAGTTGAGTGTAACAGCTCGATAACTTTCAAGTTCAGCAAACGCTTTTTGGAGCTGTTGTATCTTAGAATTTGTAGAATCTATCAGTGTAGCAACTGAATCGGAGTCTTCCATAGCAAAGAAGCTGAAGAAGATAAATTAAAGAAATAAATACCATATTTCAACATCCATAGTCACAAACCATGTGCAGTAGTATTAAGTTAACTAAACACCTATCAGCAATTACTAATACTCATCATCTTTATATGAGAAAAGCCATACTTGTGCCATATGAGAAAAACCATACCCGTGCTATCAAAATGAAGAGAAATAAAGCAAGGGAAAACAGATAAAA
Source organism: Gastrolobium villosum (assembly GCA_032173675.1). Taxonomy (NCBI): domain Eukaryota; kingdom Viridiplantae; phylum Streptophyta; class Magnoliopsida; order Fabales; family Fabaceae; genus Gastrolobium; species Gastrolobium villosum. Next base: position 34,313 of record JAVKPL010013475.1, on the reverse strand, counting down.
GCTAGCCATTGAGGATATGGTTATAATGAATAACGATAAGATTGAAAGCAAAAGCTACTACGATTTAGGGATATTATATTATATAACTACCTAAAATAGGAATCTAGCTGGTACAGTTGAGTAATTAACAATGATCTAAAAACAAAGCTCTGTGAGTGAATAATTTTAGGGCTTTAAGTTTGACGTTCATAACTTCCCATTGTGAAGTTATTTCAGAACTATTTTGCTGTACTAACTTCTAGGTGAAGACTGGCAATCAGACAATGAATCAAAACTTATGTGAGTAAAGTGTGTTCCTCCATATTTTCATCATTTAAAACTGCATAACCAGCCCTTTTTAATTGCACAAAATATTCAAAACTTTCCAAAAAAAAAACAAAAACTACTTTCATAACTTAAAGTTTGTTTCCACATTTAGAAATGAAAATTATTTTATCTGCATGAGTGCATGACCATAAACATAATCAGCATTTAGTAAGGTTATTCTTGGATTTGTGAGAAAATGAAAGTTCAATGCAATAATTGCAATACTATATAGCTAAAGTCAATAGTATAAGTGAAAAAAGGAAACAATCTAACACATTATCCCTCACAGACAACTCATTATGGCAAGAAGGAAGAAGCTAAAACATCATCCAAAAGCTCCAGCTAAAAATTTAAGACAAAATCTCAAGAGTTCAACCAACTCCACTATTTTTTACATCATATTTTAACCCTTCACCAAATCCTCATGCATTCACATCTTTATAATTTGTATAGCAGCTTGATTAGTCACTAAAACTCGCAAGGAAACAACCAAAAACAGCCTTCAGGCTTCAAAACAAAACAAAGAAAATGTCCGGATCCAAAAAAAACCCTAAAATAGAAACAGGAGCAAAATTTGCACAACATTTCTACTCAACAATTAAGGCAATTTAATTAAATAAAAAAAAAAGACAACAATAAACTGAAAAGTTAAAACTAAAAACTCGCGTCTTCTAAGTCAAGATTTTCTTCCAGCAGAGTAACGAATTTCCAGAAAACAACAAAAATTTCACAAAGTTCTACGCAGTACAGTTGCATGAGTTGATTTCGCGCGCAATGTTTATCAAAATCTCTCGAACAGAAAATCAAACGTTTAACGGAGAAAGCGGATTATTGTTCCGCACAAGCAAACAAACCCGATCTAAACCGACAGCAAGAAAACAAAATTACATAAAAAAAAAAATAATAATAATAATAATAGAGAGAGAGAGAGAGAAATGAAGAGTTACCTGATTGATCTGAAAGAAAATATAACATAGAAAAAGAAGGAGAGAGAGAAATTCTCAATCCATTCTTCTCACTTGGAACTTGTAAGTAACCCTTGGAGAGAGAGAAGTGGGAAGAAGAGGAAGAAGAAGGAAAGAGTGTGTGGTGTTTGTTTAGTTAAATCAGAAAAAGAGAGTCAGAAACGTGACACTGTGACTCTCTTTCTTTTCTTTTTCATTTTTTTTTTGGCAGTCCCGTTCCCGTTTTGGCCTTCACCGTTTACGGACAGTACCAACTACACTACAGTGTTTTTCAGTTTTTGTATGTGTGGGCGCGTTTTGGACAAAATTATGAAACGGACATTCTTCTTGGGAGTTGTTACGGTGGATACATACCATAACAGATACGCTTTTGTTTCTATTTTATTTTTTTTAAAAGACACAAGTGTTCTGGATATATTATTTTAAAGGGAGCATCTACTTGCAACACTTCCTATCATGTTATAGATCCAATATTTAGTGGATTCATTATATGTTTAAAAAAAAATTAAAAAAATTACGAGGCATGTTTATCGATATATTAAAGTAATTCTCTCATACTACATAAAATAATATTTTTCCTATTTTAAATATTTATTCATTTTTCGTAGTCATCATATGTATATATTAAATATTGGTTTAATATTTTCCATGATATAGGAGATAAATTTATTTGCTTTTCATGTTATAAGAAATATATGGGGCAGGATATATTTATCACCAAATATATTTACTACCTTTATAACTAATTTAATCACCGTTGATTTCCGGCAATCTAGCGATTATAATTTATTGAGAATTAATAATTAATTAATGAGTGCAACCCAATAATTTCCAATAATTATAAACGTTAAATGATGAAAATTAACGATTATTAGGTTGGTTGTAAAGGTGGTAAACATTTTTTATGATAAATATATCCTTCCCCTTTATTTATATATATATATATATATATAGGAGAAAAATTATTTCCAACAACATATGAGAAACAATAAATTCTTAAATTTTTATAAGTTGTTATTAATTATTTTAACAATATTCTAATAATAGAAACCTTACATGTTATATCAAATTTTGATCATTAATTTATTTTTCTTTAATGGCTGAAATATCTAATAAATAAATATCTAACAAGAAGTAATAATACTAACATTTATATTTTTTAATTTAATTTTAATTCATTATCTTTGTAAAAAGATTTATAGTTGCTATTTTATATAATTGTTTACATGGCTAAATTTATTAAATGAAGTATTAATAATAGTATAAAAAAAATTTATACTACTAATACATTTGAATTAAACTATTTATCTGTGTTTTTAGCAAGGTATCTCTACATGCATAAATGTGAAACTCACATACGATGCAAAAGGGGTGTTTAGATAAAATCCTCCCTAAAATAGCAATGATTACTTGATTAGAACCTCGTCATCACAGGGTTTTTTTTCTTTATTAAGATATTCTTACAATTTCATTAGCAATTGCATTAAGCAGAGTTTGAAGTCTTCGCCATATAAGAGTGTGGCTAAGTTAGCATTGGGCCTAATTCTTATCGGTAATATTTATGTATTTAAGCGAGCATTACGTATACCCAAAAAAAAAAAAAGGTTTTCCTATTGACACAAAGGGTTCATTTTTTCTGTTGTGGTTACTGCAGATAAGTTATCTGCAACTCTCTCTTCCTTTTGAGATGAAAATATCTGTTTTTGTAATTTTGGTTTATTTCAAAATGACATAGTCATATTTATAATTTTTTAATATTTTCAAATGACACAACTTTACCTCCTTTAATTTATCTAAAATGACACACATTTTGCCCAATATTTATACGCATTTTTTTTTATAAACATATTTATACGCATTTTATCTTCGCAAAACTCTTCTTGTATTTTCATTTTTATTTTATTGAGTTTAACTTTGCTAATAATTATATAAAATATCAAATTTAATGAATGATATGGCAGTAAATTATAAAATGCACGTGTCAAAAATATGTGTTTATAATTAATGGCGAAACCAGAAAATTTTGAAAGAGGGCGAAATTGCAAAGTATATTCTTATTTTCTAATTGCAATTATCTGTTTGACAAAAATAAAGGGTACTTGCAACTTGCAACTTAAAACTTTTATAAGTTTCAAGAGGAATGATCACTATATAATTAAAAAAAAAATAAATAAATATATTTAGAATTAAAGGCTTATATAAATTTAAAATATGACAATCGCTTCAGTGGCAGATCCAGAAAATATTATTTATGTTCCCATATTTAATGATGGGGCTGCCCCAGGGAAAAAAAACTTCAACTTAACATAAAAAATTGTTCGTAACATTCTTTTTTTAATCAAATTGATTTGTTATGTGACATCATAAAATATCCAATAAAATATATGACATTTCATTCCAACCCACCGTATTTCATTCATTTTCATCCCACCCCTCAGTACATATCCAAGTAAAACCTAATCTAACCAACGTTATGCTTCATTATTATACTTAAAAATAAATATAAAAAAAATCAAGGGATTTGGCGCCCAATCAGGTCAACTATTGCCCTAATCTCTCCTTCTCCACAAGTACTTATAGCTCAAAATTAAAGTATTTATATTGCTCTTTAAATACTAATTACAATATTAGTATGTAAAGAAAAAATAATCACATTAGTACCGGAATAATCCTCTTTTATTTATATTTTTCTCTCTTGAGCTTTCTTATATGACTCAAATCTCCTATTTTTGCTTGCTGTCTTGTTTCCTGATTGAAGAGAATTTGGAGATTCAAGCACAGCAAAATAAAATCATACTTTAATTTATATCATGCAAAATGCTCTCTGATAATGTGATCAACGTCAAGCAAAATGTTATCTAATAATGTGTTCCACACCATGAGTTACTTACTAGTTTAAGGTTTCACAATTACTAACAGAATTATGTGTACTTTCCACCACAAACATAACCCTATCCACATATGCTACGTGATGTCCCCACTAGTATGAGAATATTGTCTCACCCCACTATATGTAGAAATTCCTTCTAATACATATAAGTGAGGTCACTTCCCACACCGACATTTTCGTTCTAACTAGAATTTATTTTACTTAAGGAATTATGCAACTACTCTTACTCTCTCTCAAATCAAATCATTAGTTAATTAAATAATTAACAAATTAAGTAAATTCCTTAGGTTGGTTCATGAGAAGATTTGTGAACAAAGGAAGAATCGGGACTCAGGACCCATAGGAAATTATGTCATCGGGAATCGGGATCTGACTTGACCAATTTCCATTACTGGGATTACTCTATGCAGGAAATGGGTAATTAGGGCATATTTTTAAATGTTACGATAGTACCTATTCCTTTATTAAAAAGGAAAAAAAATAAAATATAAGTGAAAATAATCATAAATGTTTAATTAGTATAAATATGTTACTTTTTATTTATTTACACTACAAGAAAAAAAAAATTATTAGTAACAAAATTTTATGAAATTTTGTCACAAAGTCTATTTGTAACAAAATTTTATGAAATTTTTTTTAGTGTTAGCAAAAGATATACTTCATACTTAGTATTCCGTATTAGGGGAAGGATATTGTAACAACCAAGTTTGTGTTACTACCATGCAATTTTATTTGTAACAAAATTCAGTTATTTGTGTCAAAGATTATCATTTTTTGACAAAATTTATGATAAATTTTTTTTTTTCACAAATAAACTTTTTTTTAGTGTTAGCAAAAGATATACTTCATACTTAGTATTCCGTATTATTGAAAATTTTAGTGTTATTTTATTGTTTGGATCTTCAAGTCAAGTTGCAATTTTTTATGTGAGAAAAAAGGTACCCATCGTTACCACCATGATTCGGACTAGGGCATTTTCGGATTGAGATCTCTAGGGTTGAGCGCGGAGGGGATGATAAATGCCTTTAGCAAGTTAATTAGATGAAATTTTAATGTACAATTTTTAATTGAGCTAACAAGTTTTAATTAAGGGACAAAGACTCAGACAGGAAATGAAGAAAATTATTTAAATGTCTTAGAGGGGGATAGAACATTGATTGTTGCAGGTTATATTATTACTATCGTTAATTAGTTATATATTATATAAAGATTAAATACTTAAAATTTAAGACAATTTTGTCACTGACACAGATAAATAACTAAACAAGCACTCATTCACCAAAAAAAAAAAAAAAAAAACTAAACAAACACTAAGATCATAAAAACTTCTTGCCATGCAAATTAATTATATTTAAAAGTTCATTTACTTTAGTATATATATATATATATATATATATATATATATATATATATATATATAGGATTTACACTCTTAATAGCCATTAGATCAAAAAAGATCAATGATGTCACGTGCTTACAAATCAGAATCGTTGATCTTTTTTTATCTAACGGCTCTCAAAATGTCAAATTTTAAATTTGATATCGGTGTCAACGGATCCTACCTCATATATATATGAAACAAGATCCTTTGCTTTGAACAGGTGTCAAACTAACTAAAAAATTTGATATCAAATATTAACCATTAATTTATGTCAATCTAATGAATATAATTTATTGAAAATTAATAATTAATTAATAAATATAACCCAATAAATATCAACTATTAAAATTTAAAACTTAATATCAGACTTTTTAATTTGACAGTAGTATCATTATATATATATATATATATGACGTGATTATTTAACATTGACGTCAAGTGAAAATGTTTTACATATAAGACCAGAGTATAGTTATATTGACAATTTTATTTTTTACAAACTACATTATATCTGACCAATAATACATTATTCAATAATATTACCCGTCAGACATAATATAATTTGTAAGAATTTGTAAACAAAAAGTTTATAAATGTACTATTTCCTGTGATTTCAAACTATGACTTGCTAGGAAGGAATACGGGTACGGTTGGCTTTCGGCTACATAATCTTCTCATATACAAAACGATAAACATTGCATAATTTTGTAAATGTTATCAAAAAAATTTGCAACAATTTCGTTTTTGGTCAAAAAGTATTCTTCCGAGGCCAAAAAAAAACTGATATGTTAAAAATTAATTATGAAGAATTAATGAAAATACCAAAAGATAAAGATAAATTAAATTTTTATTTTATTTTATTTTATCTTTTATCTTTTTACAATAACAGACAAAATTCAATACAAATTCTTATTTAAAATGAATGTTTTAAAATGCAAATAGTATAATAAAATTGTAAAATGGGGGGGGGGAGGAATGAGAAAAATGTAACAACTCTAGCGTATGAACACTAATCTATTAAGAAGGCCTCCTGGCTCAAAGTAATACATTGAGCATGCATTGATACCTATTTATTTCAGTTCTACAATTAGTGCACAGCACTGCCTATGAAAATATTTAAATCATCAATCCACAAAACAAGGGAAGAATAATAACAATGCGGATGATAGAGGAACACTGAGTTCCTCAAATTGAACAAAAAACATGTGTTCTGTCAGAAAGTGCAGTTCTTTAGAGGCAATGACAGTCACAGCTCTAAGAAACAAGAAAAAATATACTACAAAAGCAACGAGGTAAGCTTGTACAAAACGAGAACAGAGTTTATACATTAGAGGATCAGAAATATCTTCTAGCACAAAAACTAAATTTTAACATGACATTTTATCTGTTTCAGCGATTCTAAAGATTACATTGATAAAGTGAAACATACAACAGATTAAGGGTTAAGACTTGAGACTAAATATTAAACAAAGATCATTGTTATCTGTTCACCATCTCTGCTAACTAGTGGAGATATGTAGCTTGGTACTGATAGCCATTTCCAAAGTAGTTGCCATGACTAGGAGAAACGTTATAAGTTCCAGAACCCAGGAGAGGGGGACAATAGTTATCACTTGGTCCAGGGTACATGTAAGATCGGTCATAAACATACTGTGGATACCTGTCAGGAACTCTAGCATAGGAAGAAGTTTTGTCAGAAGGAATGTTAGTGACACGAGGACCATATCCCACACCATTAGCACGGGGTCTCTTGGGTTGAGGCTTTGTGGATTCAGTTACCCTCTTCTTGTCAGCCTTAGCCTTCTCTAGTTGGATCACTCGTTTCTGGAGAGGATCTATAGGATACTGCTCATCAAGTTTATGTTCTTCAATGCACTTGATTACAGCTTTAAGAGCAATCAGCTCTCGTTCATTAACCTCAATCTGAGACAATCGCAAGTCATTAGGAATATTCAGCTATTTAAGGATTATATATATATATATATATATATGAGACAATCGCAAGTCATTAGGAATATTCAGCTATTCAAGGATTATATATATGGGTTTACTGAGTGTACAGTGACTGGATGTGAAAATCGGTCCAGTATATCAAGCACTAATTGTTGTACTCAACAATCAAATACTTGCCATATATATACTTGAGAACACAGTTATAGCAAAATTATAACTATGTTCTCCCGGTTGAGAACACCTAAAGAACGCCATTATATATATATATTTGCACTATGTTCTCGCGGGAGAACATAGTTAAAATTCACTCACTGGACAGTCCAGTGACTGAATTTTTAATTTTTCGTTTATATATATATATATATTTTCCATAAAAAACAAGTTAAAAATCAAACATCAAGATCAAGACATATTTCATTGAAGGTAGTCCATGTCAGCCATGATTTTATTCTTTTGGGCTTTAACTGAGCTCTCCATCCCTCTAATTCTTGGGATCAAGCAGTTATGTCCATGTTGTTTCAATTGCGGCAATGCCACACTTCACAAACTTCTACCAGAACAGTTAAGTGAAAACAGGTTCAATATGTATGAAGTTCTCATTAGTAGGGAAACAAGGGTAGTTGCTGTTTTGATTGTCTGTGTCGATGATATCATACATGAAGAAGATGATCTTACTGTAATGGAGAGGATGAAGTAGTGCTTTGAAAAAGAATTTGAAATTAAAAACCTAGGGTCACTAAAATATTTCCTTCGCATGGAGGATGCTCATGCTCAGTCTAAGAAAGGAATAGTGGTTTGGTTTCTCAAAGAAAAAATGTATTTGATCTTTTGGAAGAAACTGAAGTGAGTGGCTGCAGACCTGCTAAACACCAATGGAAACAAACCAGAGGCTTGGAGAAGGTGCAAAACAGGTTCTTGTTGACAATTTGACTTTACAAAATATAATATATATATATATATATATATATATAGCAGGTAGACCAATAATACCGGTGTCAAATTTCAAATTTGACACCTTATCCGAAAACCGATAGATAAAAAAAATCAACGGTGTCACATGCATACAAATCAGAGCCGTTGATCTTTTTTGATCTAACGGTAGGTTGGGATGTCAAATTTAAGCCCAATAGGCTCTCGTGTGAGGGGGCGTGTTGAGATATATAGTCTCACGTTGGTTAGATGAATAACTAATGTGGAGTTTATAAAGCCTTGGGCATTTTACACCTTTTGGGGTGGTGTACACTTCTCAATCTTGTCCTTAGTACCCCACTTATATCTATAAGAGGGTTAAATTTTAATACTATCCAGCATTTTGTATGATATTGTATAAGATAATATATTGTATAAGATAGTATAATTCAATATCTGATAATACACTGTATAATACTAGATAGGATAAAAAAAAAATATTTTTGACAAAAATTCCTTTTAATAATAATATATATATATATATATATATATATATATATATATATATATATATATAAAAATAAAAATGTGTAAAATTTAAAAAAATTATATATTGCACAAAATTGTGTTATTTTAATATACTAATATTAAATAATATATTAACTCATGATAATTGCACTGGATAATACAGTTTTATCAGGTGTGGATCCTACCACCTGTTCTGATTAGTTATACATCATTTTGATGTATAAGGTGTGTATAAACTTATAATATGACACATCAAACAACTAAAAATGTCATATATATATATATATACAGGATATATACATACACAAATAAACCCTGTAATGGAAGGATGAAGAAGTGTTATATTTGAATCTTAACCATTGATCCACTTTTATCGCATGGAGGATGCTCACGTTACTAAAAATTTATAGTGGTTTGGTTTCTAAAGAAAAAATGAGATCTTTTGGAACGAAAGTGAAGTGAGTGGCTGCAGACCTGCTAAACACCAATGGAAACAAACCATAGGCTATATGGAGAAGGTGCAAAACAGGTTCTTGTTGACAATTTGACTTTACAAAATATAATATATATATATATATATATATATATATATATGGGAAAGTGTGTGTCATTTTGAAGGACACAAAGTTGTGCAATTTTAAGTGAGAGAAAGAGATAAATCATTAATTATTAAAGTTTTAAAGGTGTGGGTAACCTGTTTGTGAGAGTGAAAGGACATAAGGTGTGTCATTTAAAATGACACACATTTTTCTATATATATATATATATATATATATATATATATATAGGGGAGGATATTCTTACACAAGTGTAATAATAAGAAGTGTTATATTCAATCTTAACCATTGATCCACTTTTATCGAATGACTCACGTTACTAAAAATTTAGAGTGGTTAAATCTAAGTGAGATCAACGACTAAGATTGAGAGTGTAACTTACACCGATGTAAAATGATCCTAACCCATATATATGGGGCAGGATCAACTTACACTATTGTAAGAATAATAAGTCTTACATCAAATCTTAACCGTTGATTTCCATGAATATAACGTATGTGACTTATTACATTACACTCATTAATTATTAATTTCTAATAAATCATAACCGTTAGATAGACAAAAATCAACTGTTAAGATATATATATATATATATATATATATATATATATTATAGGGGAGGGATCTTTTGACTCTAGTATAAGACTAAGAAGTCTTACTCTCTAATTCAGCCGTTGATTTTCGTTCATCTAACGGATGTAATTTATTGAGTTATATCAATTATTAAATATTAATTTTAAATAAATAATTGTTAGATGAACAGAAATCAACGGTTGAAATAACATTACACAATCACTATATATATATATATATATATATATATATATAAAACCCATATATATATATATATATATAGCACGGAAGCTTATCTCCTTATCACACACTAGATTTGACATGTCATCTGCCCTCAGTGTAGTGAGTCACTTCATGCATTCTCCTTACGAAGATCACCTCAATGCTGTCTAAAGAATTATGAGATAATTGAAAAGCACTATGGTGAAAGGATTACTCTTCAAGAAAAATGGGAAGAGAGGAATTGAAGTTTACTGTTTATATTGATGTTGACTAGACAGGATCCAACCCTGATAGGAAGTCTACCTCAAGCTTTTGCACCTGTGTTTGGAATAACCTAGCCACGCAAGAAGAAAAAAGTAGAATGTTGCAGCCAAAACTAGTGCAAAAGCTGAATTCAGAGCTGTGGAACATAGGAAATGTGAAGTATTGTGGCTGAAATGAGTTCTAGAAGAACTAAGAAGACCAATTGAAGGGCTAACGAAGCTATACTGTGATTACAAGGCAGCAATCAACATTGCACACAATCCAGTACAGCATTATAGGGTCAAACATGTGGAAATTGACAGGCACTTCAAAAAGAAAACTTAGAGGGAGGTTTGATGTGTATGCCATTTGTTCCGACAGCTCAATAAACAACTGAATTTCTAATCAAAGGTCATCATAGACAACATTTTGAATTTTTAATAAGAAAGTTGGGCATGACAAACATCATTGCACCATCTTGACACTAGTTTCCACTACAACCAAATGTATAAATTATGAAGTTTAGGTAGGTAAGGAGGAAAAAATAATAGAGATATTAATGAATAATATGAGATTGGATTGATTTAATGTGTTGATGTGCTACAATAACTAATCCAATAGTTCTATTTATACTAATAATTAGGCCAAAAACTCGTGCAATACTAATAGTACAATTACAAGCCTACTAATTACAAGACTCCTACCCAAAGGCCTAATCAAATAAGTAATTAGGAATCAACTCCTAAGGTTGCTCCTCAATTAGAGGAATAACTCTGTAACTGAATCTAAATAAATTCTGAAGACATTCTACAAATATTCTAATACAATCATTTGTCTGCAACTACCAAGCTCAATCTATCAAGATGACAATAAAACTATTATGTAACCTCAATTAAAACCAGATATAAAAATCAGATGAACTCAACAATATTTCACAGCATTAGTTCAAATCATTAAAAGAACACAACAAAAGAGAGAATAATTACTTCCTATAGCAGAGACTCAACAACTTACCTGTGCAGTGGGTGATGCGTTAACAATTTTGACAAGAGAAGAAGCTTTTCTAGCATCTGTCAAGTATGACTTAAGCAAAGGAATAGGCAAAAACTGTTCTGTAAGATCAAATGCAAAAGCCAAGTTAACAGCATCAATTTGCCGCCCACTGTTCACCAAAACTTCAATTACACCTGCACATCAAAAAGCAAAATGAAGCGTTAAAAATCTAAAATAAATAGATGCAATAGCCTAGTCGCTTCACTCTATAATTAATACAAATGCTGAATTCATGCATGTTTGCATGTCAAAATCCATTTGGGGATGCTTCTTAGAAACTAAGGTCTTGTGTTTGTTGATAATTTGCATTCATCAATTTTTGTTGAACATCCTAGCACGCTAATGCAAGCCATTCAGTAGCCTTCAATCACTTCCAGGAAAGCATAAGTTTCTTTATAATTCATGTTTCCTTTAATTTTCCCTTTCAATAATTTCACAAGAAGAACCAAGCATGCATATCCATGAATACTGGCAAAATACAATAAATCAATAATTTAAAGGTTGTAGGACTTGCAAAAGTCTTATTAATGCTGGATAATTTTGCAAGGCACTGGATACTTTAACAAGTTGGTATATTATCACAAATATAAATCAAAATAAATTTAAATAAAAAGATATATGAACATGAGATGATTAGATGAAAACTTTGTGAATACTGAATAGAACATAAAAGAACAATCATAAACAAAATAAAACATTTTCCTTTAGTTGTATCAGATTTAACTAAATATTGTTCAAAATCTTATATGCTTTATATAAGGTTTTGATCCATTTCAAACATTATAAAAGAACAAAAACACACCAGGCATCTTCTCTGACAACCCAAGGCAGCGGCATAGATCAGCAGTTTGGCGACGCCGAGACACCATTGGAATCAGCCTGGATAACTCCTCCTCGTTAAAACCAGAGGCAATACCAAAACTGGCTAGAAGTTGCAAAAATGCATGAGCCTCCAAGGAATTCCCATTGCTAGCATCCATATCAAGTGTATCCAATCTAGGCTTCCACTCTTCAGCAACGACCTTAGCCCTGTCCATGATATCTTCTGAAATTACATTAGAAACACAGTCTGAGTTGGTCAGGAAATCACTTAGACATTCCATCAGCATGATACAGGTTCGGCGAAGACCCAATAAGTTAGCATCCTTCTTTACATCCTGATTTGACACTTCCATACAGTAAAATCCTTCCAAAGAATCTAAAACTAAACGGGCAGCATTAGGAGCAGCTCTTAATGCATGCGGTATTTCCTCCCTTACAGCAGCAAGGTTCTTGCGGTTGTCAGATATGAACTTGTGAAGTCCTCCAGCATCCATCTCTTTACACAGTTTTACCAACTCTGGATAAGACAACAACTCCACATTTCCATTTTCACAAGAAAGTTTCGCATCTTCTAAGTTACCTTCAGCAGCAACGGGCCCAACATCCACTGGTTTCTCCTCCACACCTGATGTCCCTTCACCCCCATTCGAGACACCAGCCAATTCATTTGACGAAACCTTCCTGTGCTTTTCTCGAGCATTTACAATGGCAAACACAGCAGCATCCCTTTTCTCTTGAAGCCTCTTCAACGTGTCTTGCTCCTTGGCAAAAACAGCTGCTTCCCGCTTCTTCAACAATTCGCGAGCTTTCATTGTCTTGTTTTCAAACTCTTTCTCTTGGTCTTCCAATTCATGAAACCGTCTCTTCAACGATTTCTCAAGGCCATGGAAATGTTCCTCAAGCTCTTTCCATTTCAAGTTAAGTGTAACAGCTCGATAACTTTCAAGCTCAGCAAACGCCTTTTGCAGCTGATGTATCTTAGAAGTTGTAGAATCTATCAGCATAGCAACCGAATCCGTGTCTTCCATCTCAAAGAAGCTGAACAAAACAAAACAATAAACTAAATACCAAAGTTCAACTTATGCTGTATACTCTAAAATAATACTCTACAACTAAACTTAACAGCATCATCCCATCACAAACAACTATTTATGGTAAAAATGGTAAGCTAAGTAATATAAGACAAAAAAGCTTAGTAATTCAACAAACTTCACCAATTTTAACATCATATTTTAAAGAGCTTCACTAAACCCTCAAATATTCATCTTTTCAAAAATAAATAAATAAAAATAGCTGAAAATCGTTTAGTATCTAAACCTTCGAGTCACAATAACAGAAACCCTATAAAGAGAAAGGAGCGAATTGGCGAATTTTTTTTTTCTATGAAGTAAAGAAGTAAAAACTCGCGATTCTAAGTAATAAATAGGACATTCTTACAGTGAGAAAATGAATTTTCAAAATAAATAAATTGAAAAAAGAAATTCTCTGCAGCACTGTTACGAGAGAGTAGTTATTTGAGTGTAATGTCTACGAAATCTCTTGAACTGAAAACCAAAACGAAGAGCGAGGAAAGTGGATTGTTGTTCCACGCAAGCAAACAAAGCCGATCTAAACCAATAGCAACAAAATAAAATAACAGAAAAATTAAAATTAAAAGATTAATAGAAAGTGTTACCTGATTGTGATCCTAAGGAAAATGAAATAGGCACAGAGAGAGAGAATTCTCAATCCATTTTCTCTCAACAATTGCAACCCTTAGAGAGAGAGAGAGGGAGAGAGAGAGAAAGGTAAGTGTGATGATGAAGAAGAAGAAGGAAAGAGCGTGCGGTGTCGTTTTGTGGTTTAACAACCAACCCTGAGCGTGTAGTTGTGTCTCAACTTCGATACGTTGTCGTTTTATTTGGTAATGTTTTTTTTGAGAATGATCTCAATTGTCTCTTTGAAGTGAATCAGAACCTTATCCCACTATTTAACTCTTTAAGCCGCTTACGGGATTAATCCATAATTCGAATGCAATTCCAAGTATTATGATATTTATAATTGGTGGAATGAATTCCTCTCCCAGCGCTCACTCTTCATGCAACTGAGCCACCACACCTCCACACTTGCGTTGATAATGTTTTTGAGTTATGTATCTTGTCTGTAAAGCTAACCATAGCAGTCTTCTTTGTCTGCAAAAAGTTACGGAATCTACCAACTACCCCGTTCCCGACAAAATTCAGAAACAGATAACTGATATATTCTTTTTTGGGTTACGTTCACTAATATTAAATAATAAGACATAGTCCTGACAAATTAAGAAATATATAATTTTTGTCATATAAAAATTTATTATGATTGATTGTGAAGTGTGTTAGTTATATTAAAAAAATATATATACCTTTTTTAATAAAATCATATCCTTATTTAATAATATGGAAAGATTTGAATCTTAAAAAGGATAAAGTATTTAAAGTATTTTATTAAATTATATTAAGCAATAAGTATTAAAAGTTGTTTTTATAATCTCGTTGTTAAAGATATATTTATTAAATTTTGTTCCTAATAGTTTCCAGACAAGCTTATAGAGAGGGTTTTAAGAGGAGTATAATTTGTGAAGTTTGAGTTTTTTTTATCCGTAGTTACCTATATATGGAGAATTGGAGATTGGGTTTGTTGGTTGAGATGGAAGCTTTCATGTTAATTTAATTTTCACGTAACATTATTATTTGGAAATTTTGTCTTTATCTTTTTATTAAACTTTTTCAAATTTTAATAATATTTATTTATTTAATATTTATCTAGCAAAAGGTATAAATTTTATAAATATAAAATTCTAACACGAGAAGATAAACTTTCCTTGATTTTTTTCCTAATTTCCTGCCCATACTAGATTTGGAGTTTCTTTCTTTTTTTGAATTAATTATTATGTTAATTTTTTGTACATATTTCCTAATTAATTTTAATAAGTTATATAAAAAAAACACAGGAGCATGTCTTTACAAATTAATATTTTAAATGTAATAAAAATTTAGATAAAAAACTCGATTACTAACTACGATATATATCCAGCTTTTAAGGATTGAAGTTCTACTTTTAACATCTACATTTTTTCTTTTAGATTAAAAAAGTACATGTAATCAAAGAAAGATGATGGGATCTATATAGATTTTACCCACCAAATAAAATGTAAAGTGGTTAGATGAATATATGAATATATATATATATATATATGGGAAAATATTTTCTCATGTCGTAGGAGGGTTGTTTTCTCCTACTAGTGATCCTTCAATTTTCGTACTATATTTTCTTTTGTTTTTTTATTTTTTAATAGATGTGGACCCCACATGAGATGTGTCTACAACATGAGAAAATTTTCTCATGCGACATGAGAAAATTGAAACCCTATATATATATATATATATATATATATATATATATATATATATATATGGGAGGATATTCTTACACCGGTGTAAGAGTTAGAAGTCTTACACTCAATCTTGATCATTAATCCACTTGTATCCAATGGCTCACATTACTAAAAAATTTAAGCCTTTAGATATAAATGGGATCAATGGAAAAGATTGAAAGTGTAACTTACACTGGTGTAAAATGATCCTGATTATATATATATATATATATATAGGGTTTGCCTTTTCTGCAGTTACTGCAGACAAGTTATCTGCAGTAAGCCCAATATGACGTTGTTTTGAGGCAAAAATCATGGTGTTTTGTAATTTTAATTTATTTCAGAGTTATAATAGTCTTTATATCTATAGTTTTTTAAGATTTCACTACCAAAACGACGTTGTTTTGAGAATAAATGCAGATAACTTATCTGCGTAACTGCAGAAACGTTTTTCCCATATATATCAGGAAAAGTGTTTGTCATTTTAATGAGATAACTTATATCATTTAACTTTCACAAAGAGTAGGGACCCACATTTTTAATTTTTTTTGTCCACTCTCTCTCCCCCTTTATCTATCTCTTTCTTTCAATTAAAATGACACAACTTTATATTCTTTAAAATGAATACACGTTTCCTATATATATATATATATATATATATATATATATATATTCTAATCAGTCATGTTATTTATTCTTATTCCTATTAGTTTAAAAAAGAAAGATTTGTATTAAAAAAAAAATCTAAACTTAATCACAAAAATATATACAATCAATGTAAGTTTTACAAATTATCTCTATATATACATACATGAAATAAAAATTTTAGAATGCAGCAATGGAAGGGTTGAAGATCTGAGATTCTAATTTAGAAGTATTTGTTCATCCTTCAAAAAGTAAAGATGTTTCCAATGGCATTCTCTTGGTTTTTTGGGTACGTTTTGTCACCTTTTATTTTTTATTAATGAATAGTCTCATGGAATTTATTGTGCCTAGTTTTTCCGTAGGAATCACCAGGAATGACATGATTAAGGTACATATGTTTCTGTATTTTTTAGTTGGAAACTCAATCTCCCTTGGTTGAAATATATTGAAAAATTCTGGTCCGTCATGTAGAATATTTTTTAGTTGGAATTATACATATGCTTATAGCTGGTTAATTATAAAATATTGATGGAAATATGAATTGGAATGACAAAATTATCCATATTTACACATCTGCTGGTATATTATATAAGGACATTTTTATCTCAAAATGTAAAAATACATTTCCCAGTTGGTGGGAAAAAAATAATATCATAGATAGGATGAGAATATTTTTTCCCATTATAGTTAAAAACATGAATGATGAAAAAAGAAATATCTTGATTTTAATTTTTTTTACTCATATTAAACATGGTAAAAAAAAATTCCACCTTATTTTATGGGTATTTTAACCAAAAAAGACTTACCAAACACCCTCTAGAGAAAAGTGTTTATGGAGGTGTTGGAAATTAGTTAGCACCAGCTATCAATTATTTGCTTAAAAATTTACAAGAGATGTGAGGTTGTAGGTATTTGAGAGCCTATGCCTCTTGTTGCATTATTGAGTTTTTAGTTTGATTCTTCAATAATATATTGGAAAAAGATGTGTCATTTTAAATGATATATCTTATATTTTTTTACTCTCATAAAAAGATGATATTCACATTTTTTTTAAAAAAATCATTTTTTTCTCTTATTTATCTCTTTCTCTCGGTTATAATGATATAACTTTGTATTCTTTAAAATGATAATTATTTTCCGGATATTATATAAACATCTCAGTTTCAAGTCCCATCAATGTGCTTTGCATTATTGAGTTTTTAGTTTGATTCTTCAATAATATATTGGAAAAAGATGTGTCATTTTAAATGATATATCTTATATCTTTTTATTCTCATAAAAAGATGATATTCACATTTTTAAAAAAAAAAAATCATTTTTTCTCATGATTTATCTCTTTCTTTCGGTTATAATGATATAACTTTGTATTCTTTAAAATGATAATCATTTTCCGGATATTATATAAACATCTCAGTTTCAAGTCCCATCAATGTGCTTATATGCTTTTTGGATAATAATTAGACCTACTGTAGAATAGTAGTTCCCTCCGTGAAGCATGATGATGATCTCCATAGCACAGCACAGACATGCATTTATTTTGGAATTGTGGGTGTCGGATACGTGTCCGACACGGACACGCATTTGCATGCGATCAATATTTTGAAATACGTGGTCAATTTTTAACACGTTTTTCTGATACGCAATCAACTGTTTCGGACACGTGGCAATGTTTGGATACGTTTTTTTTAAATCTTAATTTTATTTTATTAACTAAAAATAAAAAAAATCATTTATAAATCAATTTTTTTCTGTTATGAAATTTGACATGAAAAGTTAACGAGGTATGAAAAATTATTTTTATTTATATTTATGTTATGAAATTTGAATATTTGATTTGTTATATGATTTATTATCGATTATTATATCTATTAAATATAAATTATATTATATATATTAAAAACATTATTTAATATCAAAACGTGTCCCAACATGTCGAAATATGTCATTTTTTAGAATTAACGTTCGTGTCGTGTCCCGTGTCCGTGCATCATAGATGGTGATAAAACCATGTCAATCCACTCATGAATAAATTTTTAATGCAATTGATGTAAAATTTAATGTATTTGTTATTTATTTTATAACATATAGACAAAAAAATGATATTATTTAAAAAAAAATAACAACTGAGCAAATGATATAATATTTTTTATTTACATATCATGAAATAAATGACAAATATATTGAAATTTTAGTGCATCATCAGTTGCATCAAAGATTTATTTCATATACTCTACTCTCTTGTGTACATAATTTTATTTTGGTTGTGCAGGTTCAGTGAAGTCGATGATGGCATTGGGTTGTCTTATGATGTCAACTCTCCGGTTACATGCACAGAAATTCTCCGTGGAGTTCAAACGTTACCTTGGGTTTGGGTGGGTAGGGTGGACCACTGGCTACTAAAGGTTACCCTATTATGTCGTCTTTTTTTCTTCTTCTTGTAATTGACATGTTCTCACCACAAAGTTAAATGATGGTGTTAGAAATATAATGTAAAGTATCTCGAGTGTATTAGAAATATTTAGTAAAATATAATCTGACACGTGGTTAGTATTTTTTTTTTTCACGGATAAGAGGCATAGATACTTGACAATGAAGTATGAGTACGTACCTCCAGTCAATTGTCTAATGAGAATAATCAGGGATATACGTGTTATTATTGAAGATAGTGGGTGATATTAAATCATTAGAGCTTTGAACCCATATAAAGAATAGAAGAGATAAATGATCAGAATTATCAATGTGTAACTATAAATATTTAAAAACAGACTTACTTGATATGCATGACACAGACAGAATCAAAAGAATGGAAAAATGCAGTATCAGAAGAGTAAAATTCCGAGCCCACAGAACGTGTCTCCTTAAAGACAATTTGCCCTCTCATTGATGCCAAAGCTTGATGGACACTTGTATCCTACAATAGAACGGATTTCGTCTGAAGAGTGGCAGTACTACTAGTCAAGAGCCCAAATGAACACAACAATATGCCAGAGGAAACTATATCGGAATCAGAAAGGAAAATGCAAACCGGAAGGAGGAAAAATTCCGGCAGAGTATCAGTGCAGAAAAAATTGGATCCATTTTCTGAAGGTGTCAGCGTCTATTGGATACATTTTTGGACAAAATATTAAAAAATAATTTAATTAAACCGCACTGATATGAGTTAGCCGAATGGCGGTACGCGTGCGTGGTGGACCAAAGCCCATCTAGCTCCTCTCCCTCCACAAAATGTGTAGTTAGTGACCCAAAGGGCCAATTTAGGAGAGTGGGATGGGAGCTTATAAACTCACCCATTTCCAACTAGTTGTCCAATGTGGGACTTGTTGATACCCACACACCTCTTCCATATTTTTTTTTTTATTAACCCACTTTTTATATATAACCAATGGATTATTAATATAAATTCCAACACGTGTATACCTGAAGAAATGACAATGCTCTAGGTGATACAAGGTTAAGAATGCTCCTGCATAAATGTTAGGTTAAATTTTAATGAAATAAAAATAGAAAATAGGAAATAGAAATGTGAAGTATTTTCTGGTGAAGAGTCATGTTCGTATGAATTTGTTAGTGGACAATTATTATGCTTAGAGTTTGGTGAAGAGGTGTGTCCTTTTAGTTATGAAGAGTTATGTCGTTTGACTCTTTAATTATGAAGAGTTGTGTTGTTTAAAGTCTTTAAGTTTTTATATTTTGGCCTATAAATAGGTCTTTTGTATTTCATATCAAAACATAGCCATTGAAAGAGATAATAGAAATAGAATTTTCAGCTCCTTTATCAGTAAATTATTCATTTATTTTACTCCTAATATAGAAATCCATCCAACAATAAAGTGCTTATGGCAGTTGGGAGACTATCGGGAGATTCGAAGTATGAAATTTATCTTAGAAACACGGGAAATGCATTTATGCAAGCAAATCTCACAAAAATGTAATAAAGGACGCAAGATTTTTTATAATAGGAGCAAGAATAAAATTTTAAAATTCTAAATATTATTAAAATAATAAGAGATATTAACTATCATAAATATTTTTTAGGGAAAGAGTTACTATTACTAATAATAACTATTATTATTAAAAAATATTGTTTTATGCATAAAATAATAAATAAATAAATAAAAATTTAGTGAGAGAGGCGGCCACCCATGTTCGCTCCTCTCTGTCTGCCCCTGAATAAAAATTAGCTGCTCGAATCATATTGATCGATTTTTCAATAAACTTGTGGAGAAATTGAAGAAAAAAAATCTTAAGACACTTTAATTAAATGACTTCAAATAAGACTATACTTAAAAGTATTAAATGCAAGGAATCATAACCATACAAATGATGAAAGTATTAAATGTGAGAAATCATAACCATACACCTGTCGTTGTTGTACGTAAAGCGACTATAGAAATGATTTTATCACACACACATATATAGAGAGAGAGGAGGATATTCTCACTACCAAAATTTTCCACTACCAACTTACTACCCATCTAATCACGATTAGATTAACATTTTCTCTCTCTTCTAAAACTTTTTAACATTTTCTCTCTTTCATCCAATGGTGATGTGATGGGTAGTAACTTAGTAGTGAGAATTATTGATAGTTAGAACTTAGAATATCCTCACTCATATATATATATATATATATATATATATATATATATATAGGAAAAAAACATTTCTCAAACAGTTTGAGATAAGTTTATCTCCGGCTACCCTAAATGATTTCCTTTTTCTCTCTCTTCCTTTATCTTCATTGATCCATCTTTATCGGAGATAGGATTATCTCAAGCAGCTTGAAAAAAATAAGCTCATATATATATATATATATATATATATATATATATATATATATATATATATATGCGCTATATATATATAAATATATGCGCTATATATAATGGCCATTCGTGCCTGGTGCCTAACCAAATTGGTAGTGAAAGAACACTATTATTATGTGTACTCAATTTTATCATCATCCTTTCACATCAGTGTCAAAATTAAAGTTTGACACCTCATGTGAGAACCGTTATATCAAAAAAGATCAACGGCTCTAATTTGTAAGCATGTGATACCGTTAATTTTTTTTTATCTAACGGCTCTCAGGTGTTAAATTTAAAATTTGACACCGATATTAAATAATCCTACCTCTTTTATCATTGTAGTAGCTAAATCTTTGCACAACTGGATCTGAAATTAACCAAAAACGATTTGAATATAATCTCTCGTACAGTCATAGATCAATTAATTATGACATAGTTGATTCACCTATTAAATAATGAAGACAATAATGTATGCATCATTGATCACTAGGCCGCACGCTTATGAGTTATGTGCTTCTCTCTCTATACGTATATATGTAGCTCAATAAGTGATCTAAATGATTAAACAAAGAACCAGCAACTGAGTGGAATAATGTAAGAAATATAGTATAAAATGTAAAATTATTTAATTGATTATATTTAAGGGAAAGATATTTCTATTTTTACTGGAAAAAAAAATCTGTCATATTAACATAAAAGTGAGCAGGTCTTATTATAAAGAGAAGAGAGAGAAAATATTAATAGAACCCACTTATTTTTTATGTGAGTGTGGTAGCAAAAACACTTAATTTTTTAACGGAATTTGTTGCTTATCATAATATAGAGTCTCATAATTATTTATACCGATTTAGTAACCCTTGAGAAAAGGCACAAACCAATATTACCAGAGGAGGAAAATGATGAAATCATATTAAGACTAAAACAAGTACAAAGCAAGCTAATATATACTTCAGCTATCTAATGAAATAAGAACTTGACTAACTGAGTAACTAACTAATAAGAAAGAGAATGAGGAAACTAACTCTAACCTATCTATTACTGATAAAGTTATAACTGATAAAGTTATAACAGGTAACAAATACAAGAATAGTAAACTATGTATTTGCTGAAATGGAATAATATTATATGTTGATATCCCGCTCAAGTTGGAAGGCAAATGCCAATGAGCCCTGACTTGGAAAGAAATAAGTTGAAGGTGACTGGGAGCAAAGCTTTGGTTAGAATGTGAGCAAGTTGAGCAATGGTGGAGATGGACAGCGATCACATTGAACTTTTTCTCTTATTAGATGACAATATAGTTCAATATGTTTGCTTCTCTCATGAAAACTTGGGTTGTGAGCTAGATAGATAGCAGACTTGCTATCACAGAAGACAAAAGTTGGTTTAGAGCACAATACTTGAAGATCCTGCAAAAGGTAATGAACCCATTGAAGTTCACAAGCCATGCTAGCCAAGGCACGGTACTCCGCCTCAGTAGAAGAATGTGAAATAGTAGCTTGTTTCTTAGATTTCCATAAGACAAGGGCATGTCCAAGAAACACACGGAGACCCAAAATTGTCTTGCGAATTTATACAACATCCCCAATCAGCATCTGCAAACCCATAGAGGAGGAGATCATTTTGAGATGGGAAAAACAAACTTTTTCTTGGTGATCCCTTTATATAACGAAGAACCCGTGGCAGCTTGCATGTGTGCCTCCACAGGGTTAGCCACATACTGGCTGAGATGCTGGACAACAAAGGAAAGGTCTGGGCGAGTTGTTGTCAAATAAAGTAATCGACCAATAAGTCTACGATATGCAGAAGGATCTGAGTATGGATCTCCTTGAATACGTTGTAATTTCTTTGAAGGGTCTATGGGTGTGGAACAAGGTTTGAACCCTAATAGACCATTGTTATCTAAGAGTTCTAAGGCATACTTTCTTTGAATCATAACTAAGCCCTTGGATGAATGATAGACTTCCAGCTCGAGGAAATAACTAAGGCAACCCAAATCTTTGATGCAGAACTGATTGTCTAGGTGGTATTTAACTCTAGAGATTTCAACTGAATCATTCCCTACTAGGGTGATGTCATCTATATACACAAGGAGTGCAGTAAATGAAAACTCAGATTTCTTTGTGAACAAGGTATGATTAGCACATGAAGGGGAATAACCGAGACCAACCAAAGCAGACAACTTTGAAAACCACTGTTGGCTAGCCTTTTTCAAACCATAGAGTGACTTTGTTAATTTACAAACTTGATTGGGCTTTGGAATTGAAATGCCAAGAGGGAGGATCATGTAGACAACCATGGAGGAAAGCGTTATTGACATGAAGCTGTTCTAAATGCCATCCTCTAGCAGCTGCAATAGCTAGGAGAACTCGAACCGTGGAAAAGCTTTACAACTGGAGAGTATGTAAAAAAAATTAACACCTTCGAGTTGTGTATAGCCACAATCCTGGCTTTATACATCTTTATGCTTCCATCAGGTTTGTCGTTAACTTTGTAAACCCATTTACAATCAATGGGTTGTTTTCCATAAGCGAGATCAGTGAGGATCCGTGTCCTGTTTAATTCGAGAGCTGATATCTCAGCATCCATGGCCTGACACTAGTATTCATGTTTTGTTGCTTCCTTATAGGTTTTGGGTTCAGAGACAGTACTGATGTTTAAGCAATATTTGGTGTATGATGGTGAACATCGATGAAAGGAAACAACAGAAGAAATGGGGTAGGATGTTTTGTAAGATGACATACTTGAAGAAGATGCCATAGCTGCAGATGATGATAGGTTGCAGTGACAATCTTTAAGGTATGAAGGATATCTACGAGTGCGTGAAGGACGTTGGGAAACAAAACTATAGTTATGAATGCTGATAGAAAGAGAGTCATCATTGTTTGGGACAAGTATTAGATGTTGTGGTATAACAACACTTGGGGACAATATGAAAGAATCAACATCATTTTGATTCTCAGGAAAAATAAGTGTGTTATCATATATCTTTTTCTGTTTTGAGAATAGGAATTGTAATTCATGAAAGACAACATTGCGTGAAACAAAAATTTTGTGTGAAGAGAGTTCAAAGACAACATACCCCTTTACACATTCTCTATAACCCAGAAACATACACTTATGAGCTAGATAGGAGAGTGTTGGCAAAAGAAAGACAATTAAACACTTTGAGATTGATAAGAGTTTGTGAGACATTATACAGAACTTCAAATGGAGTTTTATCATTTGATAATGGAGTTGATATGTGATTTATTAAATGAACCGCATGTGACACACAAAAGGACCAAAGTTGATGTGGTAAGTTTGCTTGAAAAAGGAGTGCAACGAGCTTCAGTTAGAATATGTTGATTCTTACGCTCAACAACGCCATTTTGTTCTGTGGTTTCTACACAAGACAATTGGTGATGTATTCCTTTACTTTGATAATATGTAGGCATTACAAATTATTTTCCATTGTCACTGCGAATTATTTTAATAGTGAAATGAAATTGATTTTGTATTAATGTAATGAAGCTTTGCAAGTGCCCGCGAGTCTCAGATTTGTCTCGCATAAGTATGGTCCAGGTAAAACAAGAAAAGTTGTCTACTATTGTTAGAAAGTAACGAAAATCATGAATGCTGGGAACTGAATATGGTCCCTAGATATCAACATGTATCAACTCAAAAGGATTTTTAGTTTTTGTAACACTTGAAATGAAACAAAGTTTCTTTTGCTTAGCATAATGACAAACATCATAGGTAGTTACATGGCTATAAGGAAAGAAAGGAAAAGTTATTTGATATATTTTTCAAAGTAGATTGTGAATCATGTCGTAAGAGTAAATGCCATATGACAGACTTATCAGAGATGTTATTATTACAAATGGTTTTTGTAGCAGACTTTGGAATATTGACAATGAATAACACATCCTCCTCTTACTAACTGATAATAGGTTGACATTAAACTGAGGTATATACAAAAAATCATGAAGAGTGATGTTATCTGTTAAACGAACAATTCTAGAGGACTTGGAAAATACCTTAGAACCATTGGGAAGGCTTATAGGTATCAGTTTTATTGAATTTAGAGACTTAAGTTGTGAGGATAGGTGGGTTATATGATCAGTAGCGCCAGTATCAAATCTTCTTTTGCAATGTTTTCTGTTATCTTGAATTCATTTTGCATTGCAAGATTTGCTGTCTTTACAACAACATTTCTCTGCTTAAATCTCAGAGGAAAACCATGTTTCTTGAAACAAGTTTCCACCGTGTGGCTATTTCTACCATGATGAGTGCATAATTTTGTTCCTTTACCCTTCACATAGTTGTTTCTGCCTCTACCACGACCAATGGTGATGTTTCCACCACAATTAAAAGTCTTTTGCACCAAAGCATTCAAAAGAAGATTGAATCTTTAGTGAATTCAACAACTTGTGATTCAAGATTCAACTATCTCTCTTGCTGAGTAACTAGAGAGAAGATTTCATTCACGTACGGAAGAGGGCGTATGAGCATTTTTTGTGATTTGACATGTGAGAATTGATCATTTAATCCTCTAAGGAACCTTATCGCACGATCTTGTTCTTTTCCTTCTCTGATGCGTTTGGATATTCCAATATTACGTGGAACTGCACACAAGCAAGTAGGGAAAGGTTGCAATGTTTCAAGTTCATCCCAAAGACCTTTTAGATGAGTGTAAAAATGCAAAACAGATCTTTCTCCCTGCTGGATCCTATAAATCTGTTCCTGAAAACTTGATACACGAAACACATCAGCTTGGGAAAACCTTTGCTCAAGGTTTTGCCAATCATCCACAACATTTTCGATCCACATGATCAATTGAACAATGGATTCATTCACTGAACAATGGATCAATGAGATTATCATTGTGTTATGTCTTTGCCATGTGTAACAGCCCGTGTTAACCCGGATTGTTAACACACTATCGTATTAAGCCACGCTTAATTAAAATGCGGAATAACTTTTTCTTTAATTCAATTATGACGTCACTAACTTAACCAACTTGATTACTTAATCATTTTCATAAAAATACTGCCTGTATGTAAATTGCAAGACAACTAACTGAATACCTCGTACATAAATATAAGGTGTGTATCTAAAGCCACAGGTCTACACAAGTAGCCTGGGTCAAAATCCTGATACTTTAATTACAACATTAAACCAAAAGACAATAGTCAAATCATGTGGCATGGACAAACCCCATG
Source organism: Gastrolobium villosum (assembly GCA_032173675.1). Taxonomy (NCBI): domain Eukaryota; kingdom Viridiplantae; phylum Streptophyta; class Magnoliopsida; order Fabales; family Fabaceae; genus Gastrolobium; species Gastrolobium villosum. The sequence goes on along the minus strand of JAVKPL010013475.1, from coordinate 7,866 downwards.
CTCACCAAATAAGGCGACAATGCCCAATAACAGTCATAACATAAGCTCAGCAGAAAACATAAACAACAGTCGGAAAACATAGCAGTAAATCCAGCACATCATCAATCAGCTCAGCTCTGGCCTCCTGCCACCTGAGCCCTCAACATTACCTGATCCTGAAATAAGCGTCCCCAAACGTGGGGTGAGATCTCTAACAAGAAATCTCAGTAAGACAAGGGGTCCTCAAGGAGTCTCCACCCCAAGCTCACTTACATGTGTAATATAAGTTCTAAAAACAGTATTTACAATATAAGTTCCAAATCATGCGATGCAGCAATTAATCATGTCATGTGTGCTTTCAAATCTACTGGCCAGAGAAATGTAGGAATACGTCTATGCCTACATGAGTACATGGATACTACCTGCACCTCACCCACATGCTTCTCCATCTTGTATGTACAGTTGGTATCAGAGCCTGGTCCTGGACCGGTGTGTACAGCGGGGACGCTGTATTCCCAGTGGGGGAGGATGTAATGTCCCACATCGGTTGGAAAGGAGAACAAAGCATGCCATATATATGGGTGTGGAAACCTTTCCTAGTGGAGGCCTTTTGGGGGTAATCCCAGAACGTAAAACCGTGAGTCCCGGAAGGGGGCAGAGCGGACAATATCTGCTACAGGGTTTGGGGCTGTTACACCATGCATCATAAATTGGATCCTCAACATCTGGGATCAACACAGTACCATCAACGAAACTAAGTTTGTTCTTTGATCGAAGGGTCATTTCATAGCATTTGACCAAGGATGACAATTCTTCCCATTCAACAAGGAAGAAACCAAAACAGTGGACAAATTCTCACCAGTATGCAGGAAATACAGATTCCCTGGATTTGTTAGGTAATCTGGAAGAACATTCGCCATTGAAGAAAGACTAGAGAATGACAAAGAACAAACAACGATGACTTTGAAGAACGAAGAGTAAAGAGTCTCAAGAAAGTGAAAGAAACATATGAATCTAGAGCTCATTTAGAGCTCTGACAAATATTACCAGAGGAGGAAAATGATGAAATCATATTATAACTAAAACAAGTACAAAGCAAGCTGATAAATACTTTAGCTAACTAATGAAATAAGAACGTAACTAACTGAATAACTAACTAACAAGAAAAAAAGTGAGGAAACTAACTCGAACCATCTGTTACTGATAAAGTTACAACCAATGTTATTAAATCGCATGTTAGATCATTCGATCAATCAATTCTACATTTTTTCCCATTGCTTTGAGCCAGATCGTATGTAATATCATTTATTCTTTAATTGAGTGAGATATGCAAGAACGTGGAATCGGTGGGATCATACGATCCCATAAATTTTGTGATTTAACTCAAACAACCCCAATTTGGGAAGAAAGAAGGTGTCAGCAATCACTAGCATCGGAGATCCACAAAGAAAACAATTATTTACAAGCAAATTTGAACCTTGGAAGAGAGAAGCACATAAATGAAAGAGAGGTTTGAAGAGAGAGATGATGATTTATCAAGAAATAGCAAAAATTGATAAAAATTAGCTGGATATATTTTTGTACGATTTGTATGGTTCTTTCGCAAATGATGTCAGTGTCTCAAATGATGTGTTCGTGAGTACCTTTTGGATGCTTGAATTCGCAACTATCGTCTTACTCATTGTTGTCGTCGGCTCTTTTGTTTCCCCCCAATTCGGGTTAATTAGGGTTTCTACAACTTCCCCTTTCCTCGTCGATGCCTATTCCTAAAATCCTAGCCCTCGATAGAGAGGCCTTTGAACTTGTTGTTCAGGTTGGCAAAATCATCAATCATATAGTGTCGGTTGTCTTAGGTTTTAGGATTTGTTTATTGTGGGTTCTGTTACCTGGTGATGTGTTGGATAAAATGGAAACGAGAATTTATCCAATTTCTAGTGGTTGGACTCAAACTAGTCCACTGCTATCTTTTTCCTTTCAATTTTTATTATTATTTTTCTTTTATTTAAATTAAATAGATATTTTTTAATACAATTAATAAAAATTGAATTTTATCTTTTATAATTTGGAATTTCTAGTTATATATATATATATATATATATATATACTTTTGTATTTTAAATAGTGTCAATCTTACGATTCATGTCGATCTTATGATTTACGATTTTTTATCTCATTCTGATCTTAAGTAAGATCTTGATTTTAACAACCTTGATTACTACTGATAAAGTTACAAATAAAAGGGAAAATGCACCGTTGTACTAATATATAGGCAAAATATGTCATGTTCAAAGCATACGTGGAAAGTATGACCATATTAGAGCAATCAGTCGCGTCATGTTTGTTGCCCTATTCAGTCCCATCAACATAACCGCCAAGAATCCTTTCCACGTCACCAATCTGGAGTTGCATTTCCACATGGCAATATTTGTTGAGTCCTGGCAACAAATATGACAGCACTAGTCTTGGCAACATATGTGCCAACACTAACAATTGTGCCAACACTTAGGAAGCCATTCTGGCAAATAAGTTGATGGGACCCAAAGCCTTGTCACTAAAATGAATATCTGAAATATGCAGAGATGAAATAAATAGGTTCGCATGCGAAGAAAAAGTATATCACATGGAATCCAAACCAGTTTCACCCGTGAATAAAAAGGAGAATAATTATACTGACAAACGTGATGGTAAAACAGTAAACATACATGTGAATTTTCAACTGAGACATACGAAACCCACATTTAGCAATATATATACCCTCGCAGTTGTCCATTGCATTCTTCATATTGGTGATGTTCATATGTATTTTTTTACTCTGTGTGCATCTCATTATTTTTTATTCTGAGTTTACATTTTAAGTTGTATTTTGTTTGCATCAAAATACTATTGCAATGAATCAATTTCGTGCATTCATATACTATAATGGTAGTAAAAGTATAGGTGAAAGTGGCTTAAGCTTTGAAGGGAAAAAAGAGCAATGTATATTTTTTGAGGCATGTCAGTTGTGGATTTATATGTAAAGATCTGTCAGAAGTTGATGCTGCGACAAAATCAAGTAATATAATCAGTTACGGGTAGAGTCCCGTGTGGAAACTGCAAATATGCAGGTATTGAAATATATGAGGATAAGGATGTAGAATTTTTCCTTACAACATTCATCGAAAATAATACGTCTCAATTTCTTGAGTTATACGTTGATATTAAGACAACAGAGGATATATCAATACCGATTTGTGGGCCGGATCTTAATAGTCAGTCACAATACGTATTGGCGTCTATTTTGCAGCCCACACAATCAACTGTTGCACATGGAGAAGAAAACGACTATATGGTAGATGTTGAACCTGATATGGATGAAGTAGACGAAGATGAAGATACTTTCTTAGCAAATGACCATAAATCAACTTCCCGTGGTATCAAACCCATGTACTGCTGGATCACATCCCACCAGTTGCCATGCGTATACCCGGTGACTACTCGGCCCTCAGTGGCCAAACCCATAATGGCCTTTACATCCTGTAAAGTAATAGTTATCTCTCCAACAGGCATGTGGAAGTGTGAGTCTCCGGCCTCCACCTCTCAACCAACGCAGTAATAAGTCGATGGTCAATCTGCCAAATAATTGTATTATTACGTGAAATAATAGGGTCCAATTTTATCAGTATTATTAAAAAATTTAAAGGAGGAGGCCGGCGAAGAGGAGGAGGCCGGCGATCAATGAAGTGTGAGTGGGAAGAGGAGGAAGAAACGACGGAGCGATGGAGGCCGGCGATGGCAAGAGGCGAGACGACGAAGAGGTAGACGCGAGACTCGTGGTGCTAGGTTAGGGATGAATGAGTGAATATTTATTGGGTTACACAAGTGCTGGCACAATTGTTGCCAAGACTAGTGCTGGCACATATGTTGACAAGACTAGTGCTATCATATTTGTTGCCAAGACTCAACAGAAACTGCCACGTGGCACCGTAACTCCAGATTGGTGACGTGGAAAGGAGTCCTGGCTGTTATGTTGACAGGACTGAATATGGCAACCCGACTGACTGCGCTAGTATTGTCATACTTTCCACGTGTGCTTTGAACAAGACATATTTTCCCTATATATTAGTACAACGGTGCTTTTGCCCAAATAAAAGAATAGTAAATTATATATTTGCTGACGTGGGATAATATTATATACTGATAACCTATGAGCTGAATTTCAATATTTTATACTTTGCTTTTTTGTTGTTGTTTATGCTATATTCAATTAGAAGGAAATAGTAAGAATCTTCCCTTATAACGACTCCATCTGAGCTCAAATTCGATTAATCGTTTAATCAATAAATCAAAAGATAAATAAATAAAAAGTATGAATAACTGATATTATTGATAGATAGATAAACTATTATTAAAAAAATGAGAAAAGTTTGTGTCATTTTAAAGGATATAAAGTTGTGTTATTTTAAGTGAGAGAAAGAGATACATCATGAGGGATAGAGAATAGACAAAAAAATAAGATGCAGGTCTCACCTCTTTGCCAGAATAAAATGTCACAAGTTATGTCATTTTAAAAGACAAATATTTTCGCAAAATAAATATTATGTCTATTTTTTTCATATTACTTCTCTCCATATCATTAGATAACAATCATAACTAACAATAGAGTAAAGAGAAAAAGTGAAAGTCCATTAAGATTGTAATCTAAGTGCGGAGAAGTGCCGAACAAAATAAACATAATATTATATCTTTTAAAGAAAAAAAAAAGTTTAGAATCTTTGTTCTCCCCAAACCTAGAGCAAACTTTTGGTACATCCGATGTACCGAACTCGATACACACATTTATTAAAATGGGTAATTTTTTTTACTTTAACATTTATTTTTTTATATTTTTCTTTAGATCCCTTCAAACTTTTTCCATTTAATAAACAGGTGTACCGAGTACGATACACCGTAGTATTGAAAAAATATAAAGATGTCAATATGGGTTGAACCCGACGGGTCAACCCGCCAACTCGTCAAAACGGGACGGGTTGGGTTACATATTTCAACCCACCAATCCTCCTCAACCCGTCCCGTTGGGTTGTGGGTCAAAACGGGTTGGTGGAGGATCGGAACGGGTTGGCCCGCCAGGTCAAATTTTTTTTTATTACTATTAGGTAGTTTTTTATTTATTATTAAGCTTTTGTGATATCTAATTTTTTGTTATCTTAGTACTCTCTAGAAAAATATAGAAAAAAACTTTATTTATAACAAAGATAATTTATGTATGGAAATAAAACAAATTTGTAAAGAATATGTAACTAAATATTAGCATACAATTAGACTTAAGATTGAAAAAATCTAAGGAGAATGTGATATGAAAATAGGTAATATTATAATATTTATAAAATATAATTTTTATTTTATTTTTTATTTTATAAACGGGTTGACCCGCCAACCCACCATAAAACGGAGCGGGTTGGAGTTTTCAATCCAAATTCAAGTGGCGGGGCGGGGCGGGTGAATCCACTTTTAGCGGGTTGGTGGCGGGGCGGGACCGGCAACCCATTTTGCCACCCCTAAAAAAATATTCCTAACCCCTGCAGCCAGCCAACGGCTTTTTCCGCAAAGTCCACCCCTTTTTCAGTTGCGCTGATTTAGGCCAAGCCCGCTTCCCTGGTGCATCTCTTTAATCTGTTTGATTAATGGTTGTTGTGTCTTTTAAGCTATGACTTTTGAGAATTAATGACGAACATTTCTAAGCTTTAACTACATTTTGAGTATCTATAGTAGAGTATTACAAATTATTTGCATTGTAGCTGTCTTTAGTGTGCCAAACCCTTATTGACCCGCAATACTGATACCGTGTTTTTTGGGGGTTGGCTGCCCCATCTTATATGTCTTAAAACTCTGACCAACTCTCATCTTATATTTCTTCGTGAGAATGCAGGCAAATATACTCTTGTTTGATATTAGTTGTTGCTACTTGATTATAAGTGCAGGTTTTGATTTGCTTTGTTTGTAGAAAAGGTTTTTTTTTCTTCTTCTTCAAACTCTTTTAATAAGATTTATTTCAAATATAAAATAATTTAATCCAAGGTAACAATATTAGAAAAATATGATATAAAATATAAAAATTATTAATGTACCTTTACCTAGTAATATAATCTATTAGATTGAATTGATTCTTTACATAAAAGTCGGGTATAAATGACCAAATGATTATTAGTTTGATCCTTATCGTCCAATTATATTAAAAATTAATTAAATATTATAGAGTTTTTTTTGTGTGCATTATCCATTCTTAAAGTCCAATAAATTTACATGTGAGGGGCATAACCTTTATCTGATAGATTAAACTTTTGAATTAATTTTTTTTTTCAAAAGTATTAAAGGAAATAAAGGTAACTTTTACATTTTTTTTTCTTTCTAAATTTGCTCACTCTCTCTTGGCAACTTGATAACTTCTTTGATCCAAACTTTATGACTTTAGAGTACTGATCCAAAGATACATTTTGCATTTTTGTGGTGAAAAACTAATACATTGAACACAGTCTAATAAATTTTATTTTTGATATATCTACCGGCAGAATAAAATTTGTATGGTTCAGGACCAAACAAAATTTTGGTGGTCCCTCTCACAGGTAGAGTTTTTTCTTTGCCATCTTATTTATGTTTTTTTCTCCATTTTCCTTTTTACTCTCTCCATTTATGAGAAGGGAGCACCAAAACTAGGTGCTCTCACACTATAGAAAATTTGCTCCTACGGGAGGTGCAATGATTTTCTCTGTTGGTAATTAGAATAGTTTTGAAGGATTTGCAGTTTTAACAACAATAATTTTTATGTTAAATTGATCTGTAACTCTTTATTAGTTTACTAAAATTTTAAGTAGATTCTTATAGTTTTGGAGTGTTTAGCATGCTGGCCTGGTAGGATACCCAAAAAAAAAAGTGTTTAGCAACTTTTTTTAAATAGATCCGTATTTGGTGGTCACTGTTTGCACATGGAGATTTGTAATCATTTACAAGTTATTATGTGTTGTTTTTGCAGGTTTCAAAAACTTAATTATAAAATTTTATGATTAATAGAGAATTAGTTAAATTATAAAGATTGATTGAAAAAATGTCGTGAAATAAAAAGAGCCTACAAAATAATTTAATTTATTTTATTTAAAGATTTAATCGATGTTGAATGTAGAGTTTTACACTTTGCCACATGTTAGCCTTTTCCTTTGAAGTTCATAATTGAAAAACCTTGGTTATTGTTCATTGATAGTCTAAACTGCATGTTGAAGAGAAATAAAATTTAAACTAACAAGGGTTATGGGTTGAGCTTTCAATAATTAATCTTTTCAGCTTTGAATGTAGAAATACTTCATTGTTGCAGTGGCAAACTCAAAAAAATTTATGATGGGAGGCAAAAATTAAACATTATAGTTACGGGTATTATTAAGTTTAATTGGAAGGTTTAACTATTACAAGTGATTTTGAGGGAGGGGCTAACTATTAGAATTAATAGTTTATTATTATTAAGCTCACAAAAAAAGTTTATCATTATTAAAAACTATCATTCTATATATAATAAAATAATCACCAAAGTTTAGATAGGGAGGGACGACCGCCGACCCTCGCCCCTCCCTTGAGTCCGCCACTGCATGATTGAGACTTCATGGATTCAAAACATGTTGACATAATTTTTTTTCAAGGGTATCCTCACCCATTTGAATGAGACTAATCCCTTTCATGGTATACTAGAGTATAAAGGTACCACTGGTCCTAAGATGCAGACAAAATTCTTTGGTTAGATAAGAACATGGAAGTTGTTTCCCAAATTAACAGGTTTTTCACTTATAACTTACTCATATGAATAATGTTAACATTATATACTTTTGTGCCTAATTGTATTAATAAAACACAAGTGTCTCGAAGGAG